>SNQJ01S0191011.1:2079-18035 GCA_010110895.2 Picea sitchensis | reverse complement strand
TGTCTAGTCTTAATTTAGGATTAAATGATGATTTCCTTAGATGTTTTGCATTCTAGGGTTATGGATTCCTTGTTTAGTGTTGAGTGAGAAGGGTAAAAGTGTTGATTAAGTGAATTGATAAAAACCCCTTTTAAACAGAAGGGTATATTGTTCCTTGAAGTTTGTCGTGTTTAA
Source organism: Picea sitchensis (assembly GCA_010110895.2). Lineage (NCBI taxonomy): Eukaryota > Viridiplantae > Streptophyta > Pinopsida > Pinales > Pinaceae > Picea > Picea sitchensis. The sequence goes on along the minus strand of SNQJ01S0191011.1, from coordinate 17,861 downwards.
ATTTTAGATCTGTTTGTTACTATGTGCTTGAACAATTTTTATGATGGTTAATAAAATCCACTTGGGAGGTTGCACCATAAAAGGCACCCACCTGAGAAAAGCCTCGTGATAAAATGAGAAACTCCTTGGTTAGTTGCGCAAATTTAAGTCTAGTGATGTCATCTGCATCTTGTCGACCCGTTGCTTGGGGGCGTAGGTATCATCTTCTTTCATGTTATTTCGACTCATAGCACATTGGATTTATCTCGAGTTCTTGGTCCAAATAGGTTGTGTTGCACCAAGGTTATCGTCACACCTATCACCTGGGGACGTCATGAGTCCTGTTGAGGGGATCATGGCGCACCCTATTGGATAGAGGCGAATGATAAGTTGGCCAGAGTCTATTCTTTCCGTGCGGGTGTTGTTTATCACTGTAAGTTGCTATTCGTGCTTGGGTTGAATGCCTTCATGAATTGGGTCTGCGAGCCATAGTGGTTCTAGTCATAGTTCATCAAGGCCATTGTGTCGGATGGTGGATGTTGTCCTTTATCTTGTAGGCATCGTCATGTTTGTGTTAGGTGGGTAGTCGTTACTATATGTTGATTTACACATGTTTTGTCCAGTTACTCTTGGCGCTAGTGTGAGGATTCGTAGTTGTATGTTTCCTGATATGCATGCTGGTGTTTTTCATCGGGTTGCGCGGTTCAGCTATTGTCATCGTTTCCATCCTGCCTAAAATCAAAAAAAAAAATTGCACTTTTCGCTTCGCTTGTAGTCGTAATGATGGGGTCGTTACATGGTGAGGCAGTGAGGTACATACTCAAAGGTGATGTGAGGTGTATACTCAAAGGTGAGGCAGTGAGGAGAAGACTCATAGCCGATATTGTTTTACCTGATATGCATTGCAGTGCTTCTGCTAACAATCTGGGATCCTGGAGCTCAACAAAAATCGCCCATGCATACTTCCATTTGGCGGTGAGGAGAAGATTTGTAGCATCGACTGCAGAGAATTGCATCGATTGCATTGATCTATCAGAGATCTACAATCATAGTCTGCAGATAACATGATGATTGAGTTGCACTGTCAGTCTGCACAAAGCCTTATGATGGAGCCTCCAAACTGGCCAATCATAAATAATTATAAATTTGTTTTTTAAATTAATTTTTGCAATCTGACAATTATTTGAAAAGAAAAGATCACCATCGGGGCTATTTAGTCCCATCACCTCCCTAAAGACCAATGAAAAATACCGAATATGAATTTTTAATAATTGCAAAAATATTTTTTTAATTAAAATAAAATAAAATAATAAACTCATTTTTCAAAAACTTTGGTTAAAGGGATAAATGTGGGTGAACTAATATACAAAAACTTTGGTTAAAGGGATAAATTTCGTTGAACTAATATATGGTTAAAATATTTTGACCACCATGCTATAGTCCAAGATGGGGACTAATAATATGAAATGAGATATTAATCTAGTTGGTGAGATAAAGTTGGTACTTAAGTTGAAAATATAAATTATGAGTTAAAATACACATTTTTTAACTTTTTACTTAGACGATGTTAAAAAAAAAATGTGTGATACTTATGATTATACAAATATGTTATGGCTTGTTATTTTATTGGTCATTGTTTTAATACCTCTATGAATGTATGTGTAATGATGAAATGATTAGAACACATAAATTTGTGTCCTATGTGAATGACCATGTTAACTTTGTAAATATGTACACTTAACTATAATATAATTACACTAATGCCTGCAAATGAGGAAGGAAACAAAAGGGGTCTATGAGTCCATGGGAGGGGAATAAATAGGGCTTAGGGGGATATGAGTCCATGAGAGGAAAATAAATGAGGATTAGGGGGATAAGAGGATTATTAGTATTTTATTGTTACACTCCCTTGATTCTATGTACTCTAACCTTTTCTTACAATTATTAAATTGTTAACCTACCTTGAGATTAGTTGCCCAAAAGGGAGATACATCGATTTCTCATGAAGGCCAATTGTATCTTATTACCATGCAAATATAATCTATGATTTTTGGGCATGCAAGTTATTCTTATTTATTATTCTTTGGCTTTTCTTCTATGTGCTTAAGTTGCCATAGTTTTACAACCATGAAATTATTGGTGTCTACTGAAACAAGAAGAACTTAATTTTTCAGTCGCAATTCCCTAGTTCTAAGAAATAAAGATTCCTTGTCATCCTGTATTGAATCACTATAGGAATGTGGGATAGCTTGAGGGATTGTTTAGCAAATAAGGGAATTCCATTACAGGTGTCGTGTACACTAAGAGGGAAGAGGTTTAGTTGATTGGGATTGTTGTAAGGAAAAAATGTCTTGAGAATTCTAGGAATTAGGCCGAATGAGAGGAATTAGAGACAACTAATATTATTTATCTCTTGTTGATTCATATCCCCAACTCAGTTGTGACCTCTATGATACAAATCATTTGTATTACAAAGAGCCTATGATTTGGTGGAATATTATTCATTTATAGTCAGTTGGTGGATATTTTTTGTAAACATTATTCATTCTATTGGTGTACAATTACTTGTTATTTTATAATTTTCTTATGCTTTGATGATTTTTTTTTTTGGGGGGGGAGATACATTGCATTAGATAGCTTGCATTCATATTTATAGATTCATAAATTGAAATGTTTTTTATGATATACATTAAATTGTGCAATATAATGCATGCATGATGTAGTTGGAGATGTTTTCAGGTACCACGTCACCTCAACAATACTAGAAGGGTGAATAGGTATTATGCAATATGGTATTAGAGCCTCTAGTTACAAAACTAGGGTTGTATGGGTCAAAATTAGACTATGAACAAATTACAGTTTTCCTATGAAGTGTTTGACAAAAGATCTAAATGAAAAAATAGTAAAAATAGTAAAAATTTAGTTTGCAAGCCTTATGTATGACATAATATTAATAAGAATTGGGGATAAATGTTATAAACATCCATGATGATGGTCTCCATATACATGTTGTATTAATGTTAAAGATTGTGAATAGGTTATGAAAGTGAAACAACTATAAATTCACGAGTCTCTTGGTTGAAAAATGGGCCAAATTTGGGTAGTCATTAAAGAATTTGCGACAACCCTCTGTTGATGGGGCTTAAATTCCCTGATTCAACAGCAGGAACCAAACCCACCACCGAGGCCCAATTAGACTCTGCAACATTTGGAGTGGAATGGTTCTCTAGATCTTACAATCTGGCCAAATTATCGATGAGATTTTGTGTTTTCTGGTGAATGCTCTATCTTTGGTTAAGACATTTTTTTCTGGATTTTCTCTTAGGTGGGGCAGGTACAAGAGATGCAAGCCAATATAAACCAACTTGACGAAGATAGGACAAGAGTTTTAACTATTGGGAAGGGGTCGAGCTTGGGATAACTCGCTACTCAAACCTGCAGACAATGATCCTATGCCAAAGGGCTTAGTAATAATACTTTAATCGAAAGAGCATCCAACTGTTGTCTGAGAAAAATACTTAACAGAAAGAAGACGCATATATGATCAAGATCAGAGTAATCAAAATAATTCATCTACTGAGAAATTCATCACATAGCTGAGGTAAACTACTTAGCATAGAGAAAGAAACACAGCTGTAATCAATGTCATAGTAAGAAAAATAATTCATCTACCAAGACATTCATCACATAGAAGCACAATGGTTTACTTTCATCATTTAAAGCAAGGAACATCAAAAAATTGCACCAGATAACTTGACAATAGAATTAATTGCTCTTACTCATTTACTGCAACATTCATGGAATAGGAAATCAAGTAATTCTTCTCCAACTCCAATCACATACATCTGATGAAAATAGCTCGTATCTGGTCTAGAAGGACTTCTTAATTCGTAGCAGTCTCAAAATAATTATCAACAACCAAAATAAAAGAGTTCTTGCAACAACCATCCACCTTTGACCATCGGTCGATGTTCCTATTTATAATATAAAGTTTTAACAGTAATTAATGGTAAAATACAATTTGAGCTAATCAAGAATCGCCACGTGGTGTCATCATCTAACAGTCTTCAACAATCCACCCGAGTTGTTTCTTGGAAAGGGTGGACTCCTTCATAATCAGACCATCTGATAAAGAGTTCTTCACAGGTGTTGGCCCATGGAAACCTTTGTTGTTCCATTGGAGCCGCATAGATTCCCCTGATTTCTGCTGCGTGTTCCCAATATTTTGCGAGGTTGAAGTTCAACTTTTGAAGTATGGATCTAGCTTTGATTGGATGTCCTACGAACTATTATACTTGCCCAGGATTTGCATCGGTGACCTTTGCACATTCTTCGACCCATGACACATATTGTTTGGCGCACAACTTGATTATTTTGTTTAGGTCAATAAACATATTGGGGGTACCATACTCAGGGAGTCCGATGTCTTTCATTATTTTATTGATTTTATCCCAGTGCTTTTGACATCTGGCCCATTATTCTTGTATTTCTTCGTGTGGGATTCGAGACATTTTGGCCGAGTATTCGACCAATCACTTCATGCGATTGAGACTGATTTTACTTACTAGCCGAATATTGTGGTATTCCTTTTATCAGCCTTTCTGGACTACCTCAATAAACTCGAGCCTCTCCACTGCCTGCTGCACCTTCTCATACCATCGCTCCATTTCCTTACATGTCACGAGTGCCATGAGAGTGTCTTCTTGGAATTCGGCTATATTCGAGATTAACAATTGTCTTTCCTTCTTGAACTCATCGTAAACTTTACCGAACTCATCTTTTAAATACACAGATGTCTGTGTATCACCCTTATAGCAATCGAAAAGATGGTACCAGTGTTCGAGCTCCTTTTGGGCAGTGGCAAGTTCCTTTTCATCTCTCTTGGCTTTGTCTTGGGTAGCCTATGAGAGGGATTTTCCCACACTAATCAGCTTAGACGTACGAGTGTCTGCTATATCTATTAACTTCTCCTTAGTGATGACTATGATGGATTGATCCAGGGTGATTCTTCTCTTCTTTGCAGTCTTCTGAACGATAGCCTTTCTCTTTTGATCATAGGATATCGCATAGATGTCTGTGACCTCATCTAATGGGTCTGGTATCTGTTGATCACCCCATGTGAGATTGTTTCCCAAGCTTCCCGAAGTGTAGATTTGTTCAAGAGTGGGCTCTCTAACTTCTTCGTTCTGCCTTGTAGATCCAACTTCTACTTGTTTCTCACCAGGGATCTGAGTATTGGGAAGGATAGAGGTGTCTTGTATGGACTTGTCACTTACTTGCTCATCGATCGTGGAACTGCCGATTTCCTTCTGTAGAGGCTCATCACTTGGGCCTACATTTATTTTTGGTTCATTGGACTTTCCTGTGTTGATATTACCTTCAGCTTCAACTTCCTTTTGTGGGATTCCCTGGTCCTGAACCTCAGGCCCAACAGAAGAGACCTCTTCGGGACTTGGGGAAAAGGTCTTTTCTGGACCTTCTTCTTCTTGGATGCGAACCAGGGTGCCACGAGAAGGCTCCGTGCTCTCGTTGTTGCTGTATATATGTATTAGCGTGCTCAAGGGGTTGGGCATTTGTTTTTCTATCCACACCTAACCTGTCTCTGGTTGAGTTGTTCCTTCTCCTGAGAGATCAATTGGTGATATCGTAGACTCGAGATTACCCGACCCATTGGTTCCATCGACGGCTGTGAGACTAGGATTGCTATGTTCTGTTGGAACTCTTTGGAAGGTAACTGAAATTTCGACACTTATGGCAAGATGCTGGTTATCCTGCATCTGTTTCATTAGTAGCTGAGACTACTGGTATAAAAGTGTGCCACATTCTTGAGTTGTTTGGTCTTAAGGGAAAACTCTGATTTGTACCGGGGATCCCTGATGAGCATGTGTGACCTCAATGTCTTCTTGGGGGTTATTTGTTTCTTCCTCCAATTCATATTCTATGGTTGCTTTAGGGTGTCGGCCAACTACTTGAATTGCTTGCTCCAATAGCATGGCCTGCTGTTCATAGCTCAAAGATTTAAACCTGGTTCCTCTAGGATTGGCCTTCCTGGCTGCCACCATATCCCAATCTTGAGTGTTCTTGGTGAAAATTTCATCCTCAAACCGATCGTGGGCATAAGGCCAATAGGATGATACTTGTGATGCGTGTTGTAGGACCAATCCCTTGGGATCGTGTTTGCGAAATCGACTAGTTTGGAACCAAAATTCCAATTGACCTAGCCCAAGTTGTTTAGCATGCACAATGTCTTTAACCATGTAGAAGCCGATATGGAATCCATACGGTATGAATGCCTGCTTCTTTTCTTTCACTAAATTTGCATTGTATCCTTGTATGATGGTTTAATAGCATATTTCCCCTAACACTAGCCGATCAGTAACATAAAGGGGTAATAAATGTGGTGCCCTTGTGGCGCCGAAAAATCCTGATGTAGGTTTCTCATTCGTCTAAATACCAATGACCAATTTTGACTATGACCTTCTTTACTTCGTCTAATAATCTAGGGAATTCTCTCTTAAAGAGTAAGAATTAAATGGGCGCAATAAAATGATCATAGATAACAACATAGTATTTATTGTACCTATTTTCCCCCAAGATGTTGTAGTATACATGGACTGCGAGCTTCGAAGGGTGCCAATTCAAGTTCATCCCAGCAAAAGTGTTCCTGGTGCAGATGACATCCAGTAGATACAAAGCCATGTAGAAGGCAGGGGTATCTCCTTCCTTTGGTGCCTGAGCTTGTTTTATGCATGTGCTCAACTGTTTGGAGATGATAGCACTCCAATTGAAACTGGTACCCGAAATGACGACTGTAAAATCCAGAGGCATCCAAGCTTCCAAAACCCAGGAGTAGTCTTTCTCCCCATGTAATCTATAGAGAAGGGCCATAAGATAGGCGTATGGTTCCCTGAGATTGACTGTCGCGTACCAGCCAGAAGTTTGGTTCATGAATTTCTTGTCTTCCCTCCACCAGGATGCCAATATTTTGCTAGTGTCGTGGGAGGCATGGAAACTCACCACGAAATCAGTGTTCAACTTTTCTCCAGACTCATTGAGTTTGTAGTATTTCTGAACTTATGATGGCAGGAAAACCCCAACGCATTCACCATTTTCATCATTAATAAAACATTTATGTGCATCGGTGTGATCAATGAGCCACTTTAAGAGATTGATGCAGGGAAAACTGGAGACCATCTTGCCACCATGTGCAGATAATCCCTCCGAATGTTTGGGAGGACCTCGTCATCGAGCTTCCTTGTATCAGGGTTGTTGTGCGGAGTATATTCGAGGGGCTCTTCTTTCTTAATCTTCTTGAAGACTTCTTCCCAGCGAGGAAAAGTCATATTTTCTCCAATTCTTGCCTTTGTATCCCCGAAAGATGGGGGCTAGACAAAGGGCTCCTTGGTGATTTCCTTGATGATGGACATCGACTTAGGAGTGAACTCTAATTGTCTTGCAACCGCTGGGAAGGAGACTTCTCCTATTTCTGATTCTTGCAGCTTTGGTGCCCGTGGTGATTTCCTGGTGGAAGGATTCTTTGGAGGCATTGTCCCTGCAATCAAAATCGCCTTTTAAACACATATACAGAGTAGCATTAGGTGAGAACATATACAAATGAAACATAAATCCATAAGTGAACCCATACCTGTAATGCTTGCTAAGAAAACTGGTTAATACTCACTGGACTTTAGATGCTTCCTCTGGACTGGTGGCTTCATTCTCCTGTTTGTTTTGAATTCCTTGCTGCGTAGAGTGGGATCACACAAAAAGGACTTGAAAGAATATAACTGGGAGATACTACCAGTCATATCAATTAGTTAATATGGGTGATAAATGCAGATTTCAAAATATGATTCTATCAGATTTCTGCCACTGAGACTTAACTGGTTGATGACGGAGGCGCAGATGGAGATGCATTGTATCCGTGAGTTTAACGATTCCCTTTTGATTTGAGCATGATCTAGTAACTAATGCGCGATCTACGAATTAACTAAAGCTTTGAATGCAGAGTACTTGACATAGCTAGGGGTTAAACATCACGTCACGTCTTACCTTCATAAAGATCGGGGATCGACTACTATTTTAGATTATTTATCAACGTTTCTATTTTCTTGATAAAACTCCCAATATCAGTGATGTTGGGATTGGTGATGTTTCGGGCGTCGACAGTGGAACTCCTCTTTTGTGCAACACTTATGATTACACTTCTCTGCCAAAGCCGAAAGGACCAACGTTCGATGAAATATTTTTGAAGACTATATGCGTAAAAGAGATACTCTTATCGACCGACGCTGAAGAATGTCGACACTTGGCTACTTTGACTTCCCATACAATTTTCGCTACCTTAATCTTACACCGATGCAAAACTTCTCAAGTAAGCCGGGAGAAATCTGGGTCGTTGGTTCCTTGATCAATTGTGGTGTTTCTCAAGATGGTTCTTAATATTCTCAAGAGAAACTCTTATATGAAACATATCAGATAAGAAGGTTATCAGGCTTAAACCACGGTGAAAACAATCGAAGGTAGAAGACAAGGTGGTACCCAAAAGGAAGTGGTCACAGAACTTTTAGGGTGTGTTGAGCACTCAACACCTTCATCATTGTAATACTCCTAGGTTGAACCCTAATTGTAAATGTACATATAGGCTAGTGAGCCAGGATAGTTTGGGCCAAAGTGCCTTTGTATATGTGTTTTGAGGTTAGAGTTCATGTGTGATTATTAGGCTAGGGATAATGGATGCTAAAAGGTCAGCGATCCTATCTATGTAATATGAAATCATACCCAGATTATTAATAAAATACATCATTGTTGCAAACCAACAAAACAAAAAGAGTATGGCGGGATAGAACTCCATTATAAGGAAAGGGGGCTAAGGGTCTAGGTATAGGGGATAAGCCAAGGAGATTAAGCCAAGGAAATATTATAATAATATTTCTTAAAGTCTAATTTATGGGACATATTTATATTTATCCTAAGTTCCCAATTATGGGGGAATGTATCACCATGTGGGGCCCATGTAGTTCACAACATGACAAGTGTCAAGTTGGGAACATTCATATAAAAAGTGGGAAACTTAGTGTAATTTTCCATTATTCCTATTCTGAGTAATTTCTCATTCACTCTTACCATCCATACTCTCCCTGCCATCCATCATTGGTGTTGTACTTTGGGATCTTGGAGATAATTGTAACCAGTAAACCAAGTTAGTTTGAGGAGAATAAGAAGGTTGACAGGCCTATGTGCAATCTAAAGAAGAAGGTTGTCAGGCCTGTGAGAATTCTCTCTAGGTGAGAGAACTGCTGGGAATTGTTTTCCCTATGTGTTGGGAAATAACTACAAAGATATGATAATTTATATCCAACATGTTGTTGAAGCCCAAAAATGGAAGTGGGATAGTTGAAGGACTGTTGAGAAGAGAAGGGGTAAGCTTCTTGGGGTGGGAAAGGATGTGGGAAATAAGATGATGTAGACTAGTTGCACCAGTTGGCACTGTTATCCCCCATTCCTAGGGATAACTAAGGAGACAGTGTCTCAATGCCCTCAAGTTGCAGACATGGAGTACTGATAGATGGATCTACTGAAAATTTCCACAAACTAGCAAGTAGTGCCCCACATCACCCTGTGATCGATGGCTTCACCATTCACCACACTAGCTTGGCTCATAGAGGAAAATATGTATTACTCCATGATATAACGAGTTTGGTGTTGTGGTAACTGTAATTTTAATAAATGAAGAATTTGAATATGTTGCAAAGGGTCCTTTCTTGATTTTGAAAATGTTTGCTTAGAAATTATGATCTTTGCCTTATTTCACCTTGGCGATTTACATTGTTGTCCTAGAAAGTGATCACCCTCAGGGAAAGGGTTGCTAATGGGGGTATCCTTGATGAGCCATCATACCTCTCTTGCACATGCTTGCCACTTTACATGATTATTTCCTTTCATTTCCTCATGTTTTGGGTTTTTGGCCCACATTGACCAAAGAAAGGATTGTACCTCATTTCATGGGAAGAAAGGGCTAAAGGCCCAAAGGATTGTAGCTGGAAAAAGAAATATTTCTCACAAAAAAATTAGGGACACATAAAATAAATAACTAATTGAACATGCCATCCAAGGTAGGGCATGTGGGCAATGTTTTCCATGCTTAGGTAGAAATCCCACATATCGTCTTCAACTTGGGGAAGCATGGTCAAGTGTGACCAAGGTAGAGTTACTGTGGGAAATGTTTTTCATGCTTAGGTAGAAGTCCCATTTTAACTTCAACTTGGAAATACTCTAACAAATTAATGGAAAAAAGTATTTGGAAAAATCATGCATCACAAACAAAGGGAAATACACCCTCTTCAAAGGCACCAATAAATGAGACAATACGAGGCCTTGTATGTCAAGAAACCCCATTCCCAAAAGTATCACCCTCATCCACCTTATACTCTTCACATGAATTAGAGAGGTTCCACCTGGGAAACACTCCTTCACTTGAGGAATGACTCACCCAATAGGTCACCATGACAACCCTCCCAAAACTAAATTTGGAAAGTTGCATAAGGTCTTTGAGCATTTGTTTATTTTGAGAGGGGGGATTTGATGTAAATGTTAGAGTGGTTAATTTATTATATATGTCTTACTTAACATGATGGTTGTGACTTGTGAGCCCTTGGAGGGAGGAATTTATTGTCTTTGCAAGGCCTTGACAAGTGAAAAGCTATTTTGTGAAGGCACAAGATCACTTAGAGCTTCAATTGGGGCATGAAGCCAGCATGATGGATGATGCACCCCCTCTCCTAGGGACACATGGATGGTTGGAATTTCCTTTGGAGGCATGAGAGGACACCTTGGAGGAGGGGACTAACCCTCCCTTTTCCCAATGTTTGGCCTTGAAGGCTCAAAACATCACATTTTAGGGCTAGGGTTGGTGATGCTAGTGGATTTGATGATGACTTGGAATGTTTTTATGGAGAAAATACATAGAACATGAACACATGGCCTTTGGAGGCCCAGTGACGCCTTCAAAATGATCAACGAATTTCTCTTTAGGACAAAATGTCACCATTAGGGCATGACGTCAACCCTAAAGGGGGATTTTATTTTTTTAATTGTAAATTTTAAGTTGTAAGTGGACAATTAAAGGGGGTAAACATCCCTAATTTTATGTTTACTTGTTGAATGTGGAAAAAAGGGTTTTAGGTGATCTCCTATAAAAGGAGGTCACCCCTTTGTCATTTTATCACACACATAACACTTGAGAATTACATAGTTCTTGGCTGAAATTTTCGCTCTCATTGGGAAAATTGAATATCTCTCTCTTGTGCTCTATTTGGATGTTAGTTACTTGTCTATTGGAAGGAAGTGGTGTTCTATCCCTCTTGATGATTTTTATTGCATCTGTGGTGGAATATTCTTGGTAAGGAAGAGTTTATCCTGTTAATTCTTGGACTAGCTAAGGAATTTATGCTTTGTATTGTTTCTTTCTTGGTTTCAAGGTTGATCTTGTTTAGCTCTTGGAGGAGTATAAGAGAATACACCCTACACTAGGATCTACCATTATTGTTTTGGATAAGTTATTTTGCAAAGGTTGCTAGGAGGAGTAAAATGGATTTCACCCTTGTAGATTTACCTTGCTAGGGTTTGCATGCTCTATGAAGTAAAAGGGATTACACACCTAGAGAAGTTTGCAAACCTTATATCTTACACAATAGACTCCATAACCCAACTGAAAAGGAACTTGTATAAATTGCATTGGAGAAATAAAATCATTGTATTGGTATATGTGACTTTTGGAGATATTGCATTTGTTCAAGTTGGAATCAATTTTACATGCTATAAGGTTGCTAGAGCCACTAGGGCATCTAGCTTAGCAAAGTATTTCTCTTTGTTGTTACAAATTAATGCTACAACCATTAGGGCTGCATAAAACTCTCTCTCTCTCTCTCTCACTCATTTCTTACTAATCTACCACTAAATTTTACTTGTGAACCTAGATTATTGTTCTATTGACCATTAGCTATTGTTTTGATGGTTTACTTGTTTATTTTCATGGCTAGATATTGATTTTGTATATAAAATTAATACAACGATAAGGATTCCCTAACATATTGTTGATAACATCATTTTGTGACCTTATTTTACCATCAAAACTTGTGTCTAAGTATTGGGATATTACCTACATGTTTAATACTTGATTTCCCAATAATTATTTGTTGTTTTGCATCATTAATTTTGCATCTATTGACATCTTACATTGTTGATAAACATATCTTTGTTCTGCTTCAATTTTTGGAAATCAAGGATTATTTCTTGTTTCTCTTGGTTTAAGTCTCGTATATCGATCAATTTTCTTGTTTTGGGCAGGGCTAACACTCTAGTGTAGGTACTTAATTCTTGGAAACCATTCTTCACAAACATGATGTTGTCTCCAAGCCTCTGACCTACTCCAAATCTGTTGTATAGGGTTTTTCACCATCATCTTCTCACCTTCAATATCAATCCCCCTAGGGTCACTAGGATTCCCCCCTTTTGGTGACTTATCATCACTAAAGTGAGGGGAGTGTCTATCTAAGGTGATAGTGGGTAGGTAATTCCATAGTTATCTCACTCTTTTGGTTTGGATAGGGATTTTCCAAGCCTAAAATTTGTGCGATAACATGCACCTTTCCCTAATTCTTATTGTGATGGTTAGACCTTAGTATGGCTTAGGAAGCCTTCCCTAGTGGATTTTCTAGCCTAATCTTGGGGGTGACCTATTGCTGAGAGTTTATGAGAAACAAAGTCTATGGTTGGGAAGAAAGTATGAGGTCTACACATAGTTTGTGATTTACAGAAAAGACAAGTGTCTTCTATGTGTTTGTTTTAATTATTGTGTGATTATTTATCTATTTTATGTTATGGGTTTTTCCTGTACAATTATGCATTTTTATATTGTTGTTAGTCTGCATAATTCTATCCATATGCATAGCATTTTTATTAATTAAATGGTGTCAAAGAGGTGGAATCTGTGTGGCATGGCCCAACTTGGGGTTGCAGATACTACATTGTGGTATCGAAGCTCCAGTTTTGACATTGGACATGCAGTGGGCCGAAGATAGAGCACATAAGTGAAATTTGCAGAGAATGTCTGCAAGCTATTTGTTAAAATGTCCCTTAGGAAAATTTTAGAATACATCTACAAATCATTTGTCAAAAGTACTCTTGTGAATTTGGGAGAAATTCATGAGTAATTTAAAGATATTGAGACCAAGGATTAAAAAATCCCCAATTTTAATCCCAATGCCAACAATTTCGGGCTATAATTGATTGAATTACGGAATTTGCAGAAACCATGGCAGATTTTGGCATAATTGAGAGAAATTAAGTGAGATTGAGAAAAAGCCTCAATTTCTGCAATGAAATTCATGGAAAATTCGACGAGGAAGAGTCGAATCACCCGTGTAGGAGTCTATTATATTTACAAAAGGATGGAATTGGTCTTATTGGGATTAATTACATATTTATAATGGTGACCAAGGAAAGAATTATGAAATTGGCCATTTTTTGAAAAAATTAAGAAAAATTGAAAAATTTGGGATTTTGTTTTGTATGATGATGTCAGCATGACATGGAAGCCACATGCCAGCTGACGTGGTAGAAGGGTGATGTGTACTTCCATGGTGGAAAGAACATAGTGGAAGGTCACTATTACATATAGGCTAAAAAATTGATGAACTATTACGACGATTGTGATAAAATAAATTTTTTTGTCGAAAAAAATTAAAAGGAAAGAAATTTTACTGTTTTTTTTTTAAATTAGTCCCGATAACGTCACAATTCCGACGTGTTCTATAGTCGTCGGAAGTACGATGCTAAGTTCCGACACTTTAATATAGTTGTTTGTAGGTCAATATAATGGTCATTGACTTCAAAATGTTCAACCTTAATTTAGGGTTATAGTCGTCGGAATTCCGATGATGACGAATCTATAAATTAGTTAATTCGAACCAAATTTCGACTAATTTGTTATAGTTGCGACATCTTTTATGTGTTATAGCTCTGCTAATATTAGTTTTTATGTCAAGGTTTGCTTGTTGATTAAGACATTGAACTGATCTTTGATCTACAGATCTTAGTTTTGTGATCATTGTTCAAGGCGTGCAAGAGGATTTTAGACTTTGAAGGTTAGTTAAATATTTTTTTTCTTTTGTCTCCTTTAATATTTTATAACCTTATACGTTTATGTAGATTTATGTCATCTGCGAACATGCTAATTTTTCCATGCTTTATATGTGACTTGATCTCTTTCCCTAGTTCTATTATGTCATTTGATTATGTTACTTGGTTATGGGGAAGCTTTGAAGCTTATGTGGTAAAATATATTGTATGGTTTGGTGTATTGCATTTAAAGAATCGAATAGATCTAGCACATCATCACTGAACTTTATAACATAATTGTCTCAATATTTTGGTTGTGGTGAAGAATGTGGAGATATTATGGACAAGGTGACAAGAGATGTTATTTCCCTTGCGCTAAATGTAGGAGCAAAAAAATCAGAAGAATTTTAATACAAACAGTTGTAAGACATTGCAGAACCCATGGGCACATTGACGGTGGACTGAACGAATATCGTCCCTTGGTAGACTATATATTCATTATTATATCTTTATATTGATTGTATTTATAAAATTTTATATTGTTTAAATATTTCTTATGCATTACACTAATTTTGCATGACTGTTTGTAATTATAAAGTTAGGTTGCCCCCCTAAGCGTCTGAACGCACTAAGTACTAGCAGAAATGATGTTGTACTACAAGGTGCCGAGGAATTTGGAGTGCCGAATATTGAAGATCAAGTTAATTATCCTATGGAAGAAGATGACAATAATAACAATATAGTTGAAGACGATGGGACAAATGAATTGATCCAAGACTTGTTCGCTCGACCAGACGAGGATGATGATGAGGACATTGGTGATCTTGACGTACCTCTGCTAGAGAAGGAAAAAAAACCACTTTATGAAGGTTCAAAAGAAGATCTTGTTTCTTCTACATTATTGTTGGTGAAATTAAAGGTTTTGAATGGTTTGTCAAAAAGTTGTATGACACAGATCCTAAGGTATGTAATATGGTTCATCATCACGTATACATAAAGGTTGTTTTTTTTGCTTGTTTTTAGTTTTAATTAATGTTTGAAATAAGAATTAAATATTTACAAATTATAACATTCTTTACACTAATTACTTATTTTTTATGTCGTAGTTTGTTAGGTGAATTTCTGTTACCATTGTCAAATTTTTTACCTCTCACATACCGAGATTTAAATGCCATTATGAAAGAAATTGGAATGGATTATCAAGCTATAGATGCATGTCCCAATGATCATATTATATACTCTAGACAACATGCGTCGAAAAAAAAATGCTCGCAATGTCAGACTAGTAGATATCGAACCGATCAACTAACAAAAGAGGTGCCTCGTAAGGTTCTTTGTAATATTCCCAGAATTCCACATTTGCAACGACTGTTCCGGTGTGAAAGCATAGCATAGTTTATGGATTACCATGCATGTAATAGAAGTGGAGATGGTGTTCTTCGAATGCCTGCAAATGGTTATGAATTTAAGGAAATTGAGGAAAAATGGTCATTTTTTAAAGATGAACCTCGTAATGTTAGGCTTTCATTGGCCACTGATGGTGTTAATCCATTTGGGGAGCTCAGGTCTATTTACTCAGTGTGGACAATTTTTGTTATCAACAATAACATTCCTCCTTGGATGTCAATAAAGAGGGAGCACATAATGTTGACAATGATTGTTCCAGGTATGTAATGTTATCA
>SNQJ01S0191010.1:0-18035 GCA_010110895.2 Picea sitchensis | reverse complement strand
TAATTATTATTTGATATATTATTCATCGGATCAATCCCCATTGTGGATTGATCTTGTCGGCTATTGTAATAGGACCAAATCCCCTTTTGCGGATTGATCAAATGTTAACTATAATAGGCAGAATAAGAAGTCAGCCCCAGCAGATATTAAAGAGGCCCCAGAATGTAATTATGGTGGTTATAACCACCCAGTGGGAGAAGTCGGCCCTATCAGTGAAGAGACACTTCACACGTGCCAGTCTAATATAAATAAGGAGGCTAGCGCCTCACTGAGACACACAACTCACTTGCTCATTGAGAGACAAGTTCGGGATCTGCTGTTGGAAAAGGAGAGAGAGTGGTGCATATCTGGGAAAAGACTTTTTGTATTAGTTTAAGAGATCTCTTGGCATTGTATTGGCTATCTATATTAAGGAAGTTTTGTTGGGTTTTCTTCCCCCAGAGGGTTTCTCAGGATAAATGTTGTGTCTCTTGTGATTGTGTATTTCTCGGTGATCTTGGATTATGCTATTGTTATCTAATGAAATGCAAACAACTATAATAATGGCTTAAACATTAACAAAAGATGCACTCTCTTGGTTATCTATTGGTTCTAGTGTTTCTTCCGGAATCATTCTACCTAGCAAAGGTTATGGTGCTTGGGGTGGCTGCGTGTCTATGATTGGGTGACAATATTGTGATATTGTCTATGGTAAAATGAGCACATCGAATATTTTAACAAGTTATGGGCCCACACTACCTTCAGAACAGTCTAACTGCTGGAAGGTAGAGCGGGAGTTCTTTGTCAAGCTCATTGCAGCACCAGTTGCAGCTGCAACTAGGGTTTCTGATTTTGCAGCTGTAGCAAACCCTAATCTACTTCATTGGGCACCTTAAGTGAAGTGTTAGACCTAATTTCTAGATATTCTAGTGCACCCTAGCCTAGCGCACCCTCTGGTGTCCTCAACCAATAAAAACGTCAATTTTGAGTTCTTAGTCAAAGTCAAAGTCAAAGGTTGACTGGCCAAAGGTTGACTTTTGGTCAAAATTGATTTTGTGGTCAAAGTTGAAATTTCAAGGTTTCTAACTTGTTCTAATCATTGAACCTTTTTATTTAGTTTATAACCTCTTCTTGTCAAGATGGTGTCTAGTTTCAGAGTAGAAGACAAGTTGAACGATACTACAAATTTCAAAGGTATGTACTTGTAAATGCTTTTCAAGTTATATCATCCAGCAAAGTATGAGTGTCTTTGTAGGGGATGTACAAGAGACCTTGTCCAAGCAGTGATCTTGGATTCAATACATTCAGAGGAACAAGTGCACCCTTCCTAGCAGTTGAGGCTCCAGGTTCCAGGTTTGATTGATCAAATTGTTAAGTTTCAATTTGCACATATCAAGTTTGATAGTTGCTATAGTACAAGTAAACATTATAGTTGTGACAACAATCTTTGAAAGGTTCTATTAACTGGGTATACTTGGTTGTATGTAAGTACTATTGATATAGATGCCTATTGCACTTGTTTGCAAAATGAACTATCTCTCGGTTGTTAGTGTTTTGCTCCCGGGAAGGTCACCTTGGTAAGTCTATGATGACTACCATCCTTGTTACCATAGATATGTTCTTATGAAAATGTTATTGGAAATATTTTTTGCTCTTGTTGTTTCTTGTTATGGGCAAGTCACAAGTGATAGCTTTCTGAGAAGGAGCTAAGTGACGAGGTACAAAACATGGAGCAAGTGACTCCATCAAGTGGTGACGCAGGTGATCTCAATTCTAAAGGAAGTTATGATGTATGGGAAATGGAGTACCTATGAACTTTGAAGGAAAGTTTGTAGTCACTTTAAAATAGGTTTACAAGATAAAGCATGCGATAGATGGGTATGTCGATAAATAGAAGGCAAGATTCATGGCTAGAGGGATTCTCCCAACATGAGGGAGAAAACTATGATGAGGCACTTGTTCGGTTACTTGAGATACTCTATTAGAGCCATCATATCTCTTATGACATCCATGGGTTGGAATTTACATGGATGGATGTAAAGACCATGCTCAATGGAGTAGTGAGTATACATAGGGAAACCTCAAGGTTTTTGAGGTACACCCGAGAGAAACCATGTATGAAGAAGGCCTTGTATGGACTCAAGCAAGCTCCAAGAGCTTACTATGCACAAATTAACCAGGTTACTTGAGATTTGGATTTTCCAAAGAGCTATGTTGATCATATCCCACTTAATACAAGGTTGTGAATGGTCGCCCTGTGATCCGGTTCTATATATGTTGATGATTTGTTTCCGACAAGTGCAAGGCCTCTCATTATTCAGTGTAAGAAAGAGTTAATATAAGAATTTGATATGAAGGATCTTTGTCTCGTGCATTATTATTTGGGACTAGAAGTATATAGCATAAGCGTGGTGAAAAACTTTCTAGGGCAAAGAGTATGTTGTAAAGATCTTTCAGAAGTTTGGGTTGATGGATTGCAAATCCATGGCAACTCTATGGTGACAAATCGAGAAGTTGAGAGACTTTGAGATTGATCGATGGAGCTTGTCCTTGTACACGGCAGTTGATTGACTCATTGTGTATTTGGTTAAACCCTAGCCAAACATTTTTCTTTGTTAATGAACAAGTTAGACAGAGTTCAGTGGAACCTAGACATGAGCGTGGAAGTTGCCAAAGCTTATTTTGAGATATCTTCGTGGGGCCTTCAATTATGGTTTTGAGATATGTGTCAAATATTGATGTACAAATGCATGGATTTACTAATTCAGATTGGACAATGCGGATATTGAAGGTACTTCGATATATGTTTGGAGTTTGTTCTGTATGATATCGCAGCCTAGCGAGAGCAGAAGTATGTTACTTTTCGGCTTATTGCAAAAGTAGAGTATATACAATGTGTGGCGCTTATGCGAGAAAACAATAGCTCTGTATGGGATTGGTTCTGGACTATTTGATCAAGGGATGGATTATTTAAAATATATTGTGATAATCAGTTGTGAAGCTTTTCGAGAGAGCCTGCGTGTTCCACTGATAGGTCAAAGAAACACATTTAGAGATCAAGTACTATTTTTATTAAGTGATAAAGTCCAGGAAAGGAAGTGATTCCAGTACATCTTCATTGATGAGTAGACAATTGATATTTTGACAAACCTTTGTCCAAGATAAAGTTTACATGCCGAGGACAAGTTGGGACTTGTGGATATACCCTCCCTTGGTTTAAAAGGAGTGTTAATGCGTATCATGTTGGTACAACTTGAATATGATATACGCATCGTACTAGCTAACAGATATGATCTGGATGTCTTGAAGCATGCTAATTGATTAGATGTTTATGCTAGTATAGCTTAGAGATGATACAAATGACTGCATATCATACTAGTCTGACTTAGAGATGGTGCATTGACACCATGCTGATGCAAGCTTAGATATGATGTAATAGCATCATGCTAGTATAGCTTAGAGATGATGCGAGATGACATCATGTTAGTACATCTTAGAGATGGTGCATTGACACCATGCTGAAATGCGGCTTAGAGATGATGCTGAAACATTGATCTACATCATGCGATTACAACTTAGATACAATGCATTTGCATCGTACTAGATGCGATCTTAGAGATGATGTAGATGATATATCATGCCGATGCAGCAAGATATGATACATTAGCATCATGTTAGTATAACTTAGAGATGATATAGTGAAGATACCTCGCTTGGATGAAAGGGAGGAGATGACTTCTTCGGTTGGGAGGGAGTGTTGTTATATGGCATCATGGATGGTCAGGTGTGTTGGTGGATAAACATTCTCCAAGTGGAGAATGGTCCAGATAAAACAGATTGTTGGTGGACAAACATTCTCCCTATGGAGAATGGTCGAACATATATTGTTGATGTACCATGGACAAATATTCTTAAGGGCATTTCCCAAGCAGATAGAATGTCGGAAAGTTATCTGAGGGATTTGCCAGGGCAGGTAGAATAGTTTGTCTTCTAAGTTCCTTAGTAGTATTGTTGACCCGAGTGGGATATTGGTGCAGGGATAGACATTTTCCCCTAAGTTCCACGGTAGTGTCGAAGAGGGGAAAATGGTGCGAAGACGATCATTCTTCTAGGAGCGTATGTCCAGTTAGAGTCCTTCTATCCCATGGCGTGGCTTTTAGGCATCCTAGGAGGGACAGTCATTCTTCTAGGGCGTATGTTTCAGATTAGAAGAATGGTCCTTGTAGCCCACATTAGGGGGCTTTCAATTTATTTGGGATAGTCATTCTTTATGTGTCACAGGCAGTGACCAAGATAGGAAGAATGGTCCCTATATCACTCTATCAAGTGAGTGATTTATGCGAGACACTCTGTTGAGTATGCTAAGTCCAACTTACATGACTTTTTCAACATCATGCTCAATTACTCGGATGGAGTATGGCCTAGAGAGATGATACAGAGATGATGATATGATTTGATGTCAAGAGACTATTGTACTACATGGTGATAGCTTGTGTTGTAGTGGAGACTGTGAGTCTCTAGATAGTAGCTATGTGCTAATGTGGTGGGACTCCTTCCCACTAGTAGTGGCCCAGTGTCAATAGATAGTGGTTGTCATCTTTGGGAGTGATTTGTCTTTGTACCACTAGATAGCCCAGTTATTATTACTCCTATGGATCAACATTGTTGTGATATATTGGATGTCATTGTAGTAACTATGTTCTACTACTTGTTTTCCGTGGAGACTACCGGTAGTGTTGGAGGTGATTTCGATAGATAGGCGGTGATGATGATGCACTTGACTTGATGTGTGATCATGGGAGATAACATGTGTGGCTACGATGATGCTACATGTAGAATGGCATGCAATACTATGTGAGTCATGCCCATACCATGTGAAATAGATGAATGCATTTGAGACTATTACAGTTAATGCCTCCCTATCTAGGAAGGGTGATATTATGGTAAGTTCAGGAGGTAACCTCATGTGTGTCTTGGCTAGAATAGAATATTAGAACAGAGAGTACAAACAAATGTGTAAAAACCACAGAGACAAGTCATTAGGTAGAATAAATAATATTAGGGATTACCCTTGAGGAAAGAGAATTAGAGGCCTGAATGGTGACAAGAAGGGACTATAAAATGAAGGTACTTGGAAGGTTCATTTGTATGAATCACCTCACTCCTCTCTCAGAATATGGCCTTAAGTTTGGGCTGCCCATTTGCAAGAATGGAGGTGGATCTTCTGGGGTGATTCGTGTTCTCTCTCTCTAGTGCTATCTAGCCTAAGATCTGCGCCCTACCTTCTAGTATCTCTTGGTGGTATTCTTGGTGAGAATTTAGGGTGGTGTTCTAATATTCTTGGTGGTATTCTTGGCTTGGAATTACAGCCTGGCTAGCTGCGATGGTATTGTTCTTCTTAGGTGTTTTGGGACTTTACTACATCTAGTCGCTATCTTTGGAAGATGTGCTCTCTTAATTATTCATTGGTTTTAGTGTTATGGAATCAGTGTCTAGCAAAGGTTATGGTGCTCCGAGGTGGGTGGTTTGTGTGTCTATGGTTGGGTGACAATATTGTGATGTTGTCTATGGTAAAAAGCGAGCACATCAAATATTTTAACACATGGGAGGATGATGAACAAAGATGGATCCATCGATTTCAAATTTATCCATCTCAATTAATAAAAAGGGAAATAAATCCTCTTCCCGGATCAATCTGGTAGCTTCGAATGGATGCAAGTGAGTTCCAACATTGGAGATCAAAGCAACATTCATATGTTCTTTTCTTTGATGGCATTTCAAAAAGAAGTCCAGGGGAGGCATGAATGGGGGGGTTCCTTTTCGATCCCGGTGGAACATTGGAATTATCTTATGCTTGGGGGTTAGGAGTTCTTACCAAGCAAAAGCTTACTCGCTACTTCAAGGACTCAGACTTGCAGCAAAAAGGAATATCTCGAGACTAATTGTAATTGGGGATTCCACCATAGTTGTAAGAGCTGTGATAAAACATTCACAAGCTTATTACAGGCTCAACTCTATTATTTCCAAAGCGCAGCATGAAGCTATAAATATGCAGGAAATTTCATATTTCCAAGTTCTATACAACAATAATAACCAGGCAGATGCAATGGCAAACATGGCAATCAGGTTAAAATTGGGGGTTCCATGGGTCAATGAGCATCAATCCAATCATTATATCCCTTAAATATGTGAATCTCTCTTTCCTTTAGTCTATGTTTTGTAAAACGGACTGTATTTTAGGAGTTTTTTTGCATAATTTACAGTGGTAGATACCTTTTGAATTTTGTCAAAAGATGTTAGAAAGTTATGTCTAATTTCTAGGACAGACCTGCTTATAGTGAATCAAGCAGATGATAAAGATGTACTTTCAGTGATGCGAGTTCTCTTGCAGCCATTTTGATAATACAAATTCCCAGTTTCTTGTTAAAAAAAAGCTAAAATGAGTGACTTTCATATCTATTATATGCTTGGAGAAGGGTGCACTAAGTGCTGAAATTTGTTGGCATTTATTTGGTGTCTTTTCTCTTGAGCTGCCAGTGTGTGTTAGAAGTTGGGCAGACGTGGGTGTGAATGGGACTGGGAGACACTGGGGGTGTTTGGGCACAGCATGGGCAGACAGGTTGATGGGCATCAGTCCAATCATTATATCCCTTGTGACTGTGAATCATTATATCCCTTGTGGCTCAATGGGCATCAG
Source organism: Picea sitchensis (assembly GCA_010110895.2). Taxonomy (NCBI): domain Eukaryota; kingdom Viridiplantae; phylum Streptophyta; class Pinopsida; order Pinales; family Pinaceae; genus Picea; species Picea sitchensis. Next base: position 11,359 of record SNQJ01S0191010.1, on the reverse strand, counting down.
TCCAATCATTATATGTATGTTTTGTAAAACGGTCTGTATTTTAGGAGCTTTTTTCAGAACTTACAATAGTAGATACCTTTTGAATTTTTTGCCAAAAGAGGTCAAAAAGCTATGTGTAATTTCTTGGACAGACTTGCTTCTAGTCAATCAAGCAGATGACAAAGATTTACTTTCAGTGCTACGAGTTCTCTTGTACTTTGATAGCCTAGAAATTTCCCCAATTCTTGTTAAAAAAAATCCGCTATAATAAGTGATTTTCATATCTGTTATATACTTGGAGAAGTGTGCACTAAGCGCTGAGACTTGTTGGCATTTATTTGGTATCTTTTATCTTGAGTTGCCTAGTGTGTTAAGTTGAAGTGGGGGTGAAACATTGTATGTTTTTGTTGCTGTAAATTAATATTTCAGATCATCCATAAGGCCAAAAGTTCACTAAGATTAAATCTGGGAAACCTCTAGTGTGAGATGAAATTTTTGAATTTGCATTAAAAATAATTTCTGAAAAAATTCAAAAGAAGGCATTCCAGAACAAACTAGAAAGCCATTAGTAGTGAATTTGTATTATATGTACATTGTTGTACTATTTGCAGTTTTTTAGTTATATAAATAACTTTTCTACAATATCATTGTGTACCAATTTAATTCATGGTGAACGGTTTATTACAATGTTGCAAAACCCGAACTCAGAAAAAACTGGTTATCAACTCAAGAAATCAAAAAACTTTGGAAATTTTTGACAAAAACTCAACAAGCATAAATTCAGACTTGAAAAGCTCAAAAATAAAAAACTTTGGTGACCTGAAAACCTCAAAAAACTCTAGAGATCAAAGATTTTTGCAACACTGTTCAGTGTTTTACTGTTCTTATTTGATTGACAATGCAGAACTGTCAAGTTGTTCACAATGCAACTCTCTTTTATTGATTTTATTTCGTCCTTAAGTGACTCATGTCAAAATGCAAAGCTTAATGTAGATCCATGCAATGGTATCTGAAACCTAACAAGAAGTCCTATTGTGTTGCAACAGTAACTTGAAAAAGAAGGTGCATTGTTATCTAGTGGTCGTGTGTGTCAAAATCTACACTAGTAATCATAGAAGGTTGGGTGTGATTAGCAAGGCACCTAGTGCACTATTGGTCCATTGCCCAAACAATCTATGAAGCTCTGCCAAATTTCTAGAACCTCGAATTTTCAACTATGGCATGTATAGAAAATGTGTATCTAATACAAGGACTCAAGGAGGAATTAAAGCATACAAGGACTCAAGGAGGAATTAAAGCTAGCAAGTAAAAGAGCATGAAAACCTATTATGATAATAACGCTAGTATGCTAATATTGTTAATCATGCTAGTCAATTGTAAATTTAGAAATGGGATACATACCCATAGACTAACTATTGTACTAACAAATAATATCTTTACATGAAAATATCTTGGGAAAATATTTGCACCCATGTTGTGAATCCTTTAGTAGATAAGTTTTAACTAGCATTAAAGAGCCGATAACCCACTTAAATAATGTGGCCTTGCTTGTATGAGCTTTCTTGTCCTAACAAACACTGAAGAGACCAAGAAAAACTATTACATGGGAATATAAACTTGCTACATATCATAACATTCCTTCTGAGAAGATAAACAAGCCAACGAAAAAGTGAATTGTTTGAAACTTGGTCTGTTGAATGGAATTATCTAATAACTTATCCCTTAATTTAACATTACTAAAAGGGATTTACTGTTAAGATTTTCTCTTGCAATGGTACAAGCAGGATTTCTTTCTTTTAGGTCTTCTTCGCATCAATGTAAAACATTGTTTTTTCTTGTGCAACTTGGGACACTTGATATAATGGCCATGATTGTACATCAATGTTACCGTAGTAGCCATTCCACCACTGACTTTGATTTCAATGATTATGGATGAGGTCAGCCATATGTTCTTCATACAGTCTGAACCTGCTACTCAATTTAGATCATACTACCACAGTCTATACTCATCTATAGAAGAATTTCCAATGACAATTGCTCAATCAAGATAGGTAGCAGTTTAATTTAATAAGTACTCATTTCATGTCCATTCCTTACTATGTAATCACATCATTGTGATTCCAATTTCAATAGCTTGCACCCATCTCTAAAATAAATTTTATATAAACTCCATTTTGTAACTATACACAAAAGTTCCCGCCTTTTGTTACATCATACATGAAGGTAGATTTGTTATTCTTCCAATTCAATTGTCCCATAACTGCTATTGTTTAAAACCTGAACCTTGTCTCCGGGGTTTTATGAACAAAATGTTGCCTATGATAGGACTCTCTTTCCTTGATTATGTTATTCCTTATGTTTATCGTTTCAAATAAGTGATTTTTCATACAGTACTTATATAGCTTATATACTACTACTTTCATAAAGTTGGATGCACTTCCGAGAAAAGTGTGGTCTCCTGTTGGCTCATGTGACTAGCTTGGATCCAGATATTAGTTTACAGGACAGGGGTCTTGCTTAAACAGGAAGGTGCGATATCGTCATCATAATTTGGGCTTTGTGTTTGTTAGTTTCTGGGGTGGCTCAAACAGGTACTTCTGCATTGGTGCATGCGAGTGTGTGGCTGACCTCTCCTAAGTAGCTTTATGCTATTGACTAAGTGACTTTTGTAAGGGTTAGTGAAAAGCAGTGATTTAAGTCATCTAAACAAAAGATTAACTCGTGGCCCCATTTAGTCATTGAGTCAAGATCTAATCTTAGCCATTGAGATCTAGGGTTAAGGTTTTAGTCATTAGGGGATTATAAAAGTAGATCTAGGAGAGTGAGAGGCACACAATGAGTGCATAGGAGCAGAGGGAGTCTTTCTCATGTACCTGTGTCTGAGTGGGCAAGGTTGAGAGTATCTGAGGGGCTGAGGGAGATAGCAGCGATGTAGGCTAGGCTATCAACTGCAACATTGCCAGAATTCCTCGATGGGCCATTATCCGAGGATGAGAGCCAGGTTTTATTAATAAAATCAAACTCAGAACTGGTTTTCCATGGTTTTTCCAAGGAGTATTTTGAATCTCGTGTGCAAATGTGTGTTTGGTTTATGTGTTAATGCTTCCGATAATATTTAGATTTGAAGCTGGTTGTGCTTTTAATTAATAAGTGATTTTATTCAAGATTATTAGCGGGTGTTGGGTTTGCAGGGAAATCAACATGGTATCAAAGTTGAGACTCTGAAGATGAAACCGGGATTTGCACAAGGACGAGATTTATCTATAGTAGTAAATTTTTAAATTTTCTACTTGGTCTGATGTAAACAAAAAAAAATTGTTGTGCAGCCATACGTACAGATCCGTACGATCTGTACGTCGTACAATCGTTGACAGACTGTGTGGAGGTTGCAGCTGAAGTGATGGTTGTGGCCGAGTAGTGGCAGACGGCAACCGGCTATGGAAGAGAAATGCAAGGAACCCGACAAAAGGTGGCGAACGAGAGATAGGTCGTGTGACGTGAGTGTGGCCTGGGCGTGGAAGTGGTGATGGACTGCTGAAGAACTGAGATCCGACGTGTTAACTGCTAAAGGATCGAGGGTTGTGTGGCAGTGTGGAAGCCGCGTAGAGGATCCTCCAAGAGCTTGTTGGAGGAGCTAGGTCAGCTCAAAGAGCCGCCAGTAACACAAGATCCGAGTTGTTGTTAGAGTGTTGGCCAAGTAGAGTGACGACTGCAACCGCTAGTTATAGAAGAGAACGCGAGTGACTGGACAAGTGTTGGAAAAGTCGTTGCACAAGGAATCCGCACGAGCTGAGGGATTTAGAGGTTGGGTGATCTGAAAGAAGGTGCGCAGTGTTGTGTGGAGGTGACCGTGTGGGCGGAAGATCAATGGATCGGGGGTCGTAAGCAGCTGCAGACAGAGTGTGTGAAGACCTGCGTGGAACGACCGTCAATTTGTGGTTAGACAAGCCGTTGTCCAGCCCCCTGCAGCAAAGAGTTAGTGGCTACATGGAAAGCTGCAGAGGCAGCAAATCGTAGCAAAGCCAGCGGACGGTTGTTTTGGCAGTCGTCATAAAGGTACACAACTGCCACCACAAAGAAGTCATCGGCTAGAGTAGAAGTGACCCGCGGGCAAAGGCAGAGCGTCGATAGGAGCTGGAAGGCAGTCATCGACAGCCAGTTAAAGCCGCCAGCAGTTAAAAGTGTGCCGACAGAGTGGAATTTTGCAGCAGTCGATAGCAAAACTCTGCAGAAATCGAGATAACAAAACAGTGGTGGGGCAAATATTGTAAACGGTAGTGGTTGAAAGCTTGGGCGCACAGTAGAGGAGCCTTGTCGAGGGTGATGATGGAGAGTGCAAGGCACAGACTAGGGAGCGTCGTGGGTAGCCATAGAGTGTGGGCGTGGGTAGAGTGCGATTTTTTGGTGACAGGCGGTACCCGAGGCCACTGACAATGATGAAATGTTGGGTAGCGACTTGAGATAGTGCAGGCGGTGCAAAAAGACTCGGGCAACCCGAAGGACTTGAAGCGTATTGAGAAGAGCATGGGCAACCACAGGCAATGCCAGAAGCGGTGTCGACGCGTGAGCGGCCGGGGCCATTAGCGAGTTCCGGGAGGCCAAATTTGAAGGTTGTCGGAATGGGGGATTGGATCATCTCGCCATATAATGTGGTCAATGTTCCTTAGTGTTTTGAAGACGGGCTGGTATGTGAGCAATGGGTCTATACCATGCATACAATAAAGAAGTTGGATAGATTGATTCTAGCTAAAGTCAAGTGGTTTTTACACGGGGTGGCGGGGGTGATATGTCCATGGCTGAAGTTGCCTCGATTATCGACCTTGGAGGACATAGAGGTATCTTGTTCGTCCAGGATGGATAGGTACTCCACTTTGTCATTGAGAGAAGATACCAGGGATACGTGATGAGGCTTGGCATCAGGAGGTATGTTATCTGATGTTGAGATAACTGTGGTAGAGTTAGAGGATCTTGGGTAGTAGATCCCGAATCCCGAGTCGTGGGCTGGCAGAGAGTCTTCTAATTCAAAGGAAGCATTTACACTAGCAAGAGATTTGATGAAATTGAGAGGTTGAACCGGGAGGAGTTCTTCGAAGAATACCTTCCTGGCTAAGAGGAAGTGTTAGCTTTTGGGAATTGCTTCGGACAAGTACTACATTGAGTGGTGTTAGAAATTTCTATTTTAGACACACTAGTTTAGTAGAGGAGTTAGTTCTATTTTAGACTTTCTATTTAGATCATTACTATTATGCTATTATGCATGCATGCATTATGTTATTATGCATGTTCTTTCCTATATATGAGTGTATTCCACTCATTCATTGTATCATATTGATCATCATCTATGTATCAATTATCCATTCATTGATCAACTCATTGGAGTGGTGTGAATATATTTTCCTCATTCTTCCATATTGAATATCTCGTCATTTCTTGATAAGCTTTTGTGTGTACTTGCTTTAGCTATATCTACTATGCATGTTGCGATGTTGTTATTGTAGTATCGAGCTTCTGTTGCCCAGAACAGGACAAGCCAGAGAAGAGGAAAATAGGAGTTTCGGTGAGCGAAATTCATGTAACAGAAGTTGTAGCAGTCTTTCTCTGTCGAAAAGTGCGACAAGTTGAAGTTGTCGCACCTTCCCCCCTACCGAAAGGTGTGATATTCACACTTTCTGGACTTTGAAATTTTTCCAAAAATTGGAGTTATGCATGCGCGATTACACTACCCAGAGGAGATGCGACAAGGACGCCTTTCAAATTGTTACACTACAGAGGGCAATAAAAAGGAGTTTGTTTCTCTGTGTATGAAGGCAAGGTGCGACATCCTCTTAAAACCTTTTTTTTTGTAGTTATTTCTCCCAAAATAGTAATTTTTTGAGGAAGCGACCAGCGTGAGAAGTAAATCGACCCATTACGCAAGTGGGTTTTCAACCATTTGACAGAAATTCCTCACCATTTACTCGAAGGAAGCGGAGAATAACCTCTGAAACAATACGATTTTTTTCCACTTAAAGTTCCCTTTCTGCGGTGATTTCTCAGTTTTTCACTTGAAAATTGAGAGAAAACTTTTAGGGGTTCTAAGACACAGTGGGAGAGATGGATATAACACATTCTGATCAAACAGGTGGTAATCCTCACACTATACAATTATTTTGATTGGAAACCCAGGCGGAATTCAAACTCAGAAGGAAAAAGGACACAGCGTAGTATGGGAGACAGAAACATAACCTACATCGATGATTGAGAAGACAAGATGCAGAATCGAAAGTTGAAAACCTGGGACTACTCTTGGGTGGTTTCATTTGATTTATGGTTTTATGTTGTCACATGAAATACTCCAAACGAGATATGGAACACCATGGAAGGAATATTTGGAAGCGGGGATGAGATGCGGGGTCATATGCTTGAGGTAGTGTTGAATACTTTGGATCCTAAAGTTTTGATAATATACGAGATTTCTTTACTAAGTTTAAATATTTGATATTGAGCATGGAATCTTGTGGTAATCCTATAAAAAATTGGACCAACTTATTCTAACAATCTTGACCAAGCTAGGACCCGGAACATTTGTTGTCTATGTTTCCACTTTCCCATTAGAGGTATCTTATGGAAACAAATTGGAATACCACCATGGATCAATTCATTGATTCTCTCACACATGTGAAATAAAAAGTCATTCAAATGGGCTAATCAAGTCCCAAAGCACATACACTCACCATGCATGATGGAAAGGATCATCCAAAGCGAGGCGAAGGATAAGCGAGCGAGGGATATTCCAAACCCTTCAAGCAGTTCTTGGGTTCCAAAGACTCTTGAGGTTGCCAAGAAGAGGAAGGGAAATAAGTACACTTGTTGCAATAAACCAAATCATGAAGAATCTACATGAATGAAAGCAGTCGATCTTGTAAGCGCGAGCACTTCCCGGAGACAACCTTCCAAAACTTCATTCGGAGGATCAAGGCCGAAGAAAAGATCTTGCTCCTAAGAGGTAATCATCATGCTCTTGTTGTAATTAATTCCTCATCTTATTCATGGATTATAGATTCTGACACATCACATCATATGGGTATTTCGGAGGATTTTACTTTTAAAGGTTCATTCTAGACCCCTATTCTCATGGGGGATGATACTCCGATAGCTTGATGGCGGAAGAGTGGAACTTTCCTTAATTGGATTTGAGAATGTTTTACATGTTCCAAAGCTTTCTATGAATCTACTCTCAATTTACCAGATCACTCAGAAAGGTAAGGTTGAATTACATGATTAGGTTTATGTACTTGACATTAAGTGACAATTCCATTATTACAATTGGTGAGGTGGATCACAAGTCAAGGTTTAAATTCACTAAGTTTTTTGATGGTGACTCCTCTTTTCTACCTACACATAAGGAGGTACTTCACGGTACCTCTAGTGCAACATCTGCATATACTCTTGTGTTCCATCATTTTAGGCATTAGAGATGATTCCGCCCTCTCGGATTAAATACATGGAAATAAGAGGTGAATCTGACTAAGATGAAACCCGGTCGAAGTTTATTGAGAGATGCCAAGAGGGCACAATTGCTCAAAGAAGCGGGTTTCCTTGCGGGGAATCCATTGGATTCCAGGAGGACTCAATCTCATCATGAGAAACCTTCTCATGTACTTTAAGCTTGAACCGGTGATGCCCATGCATTGCTATATAGTTCAATCTTCAGATCCATGAGAACTTCTATTGGTGAAGTAGGTAATCCATTAATGGCTTAGCCCGACCATCTTGAGGAAATTATGACTTACTCCTAAAGAATCGGAACTTTTACCATTGGACACTTGCACCATAAAGGAATATTTCCAGGTGCAGATAGGTCGACGTGATCAAGAGGTACAAGGCCCAAAAGTTTTCCAAAGGACTTCATTGGATCCATAAAGATTTCTACATCTTCATGAAGACTTTTAGTGAGAATAAGTTTCGGACTTTGTGGGATCATCTTGGAGTGAAGAACGCAGTTGCCTAGCGACTACCTTTTTCTTTTGATGCATTATCTTTTGAGGGGGTTTGTTTCCCGTGGTTTTCCTTCTTTCCTCATTTTATTGAGTGTTCATTAGTTGCATTGTACACTAGTACCTTATATGGCCTAGTAGCCGGGACTCATTTTACTCCATCACGATTTTCATGGGGGGTGTTAGAGAAATTTCTATTTCAGCACACTAGTTCGATTGGAATTAGCTGACTAGTTCTATTTTAGACTTTCTATTTAGATCATGCTATTATTCTATTATGCATGCATGCATTATGCTATTATGCATGTTATTTCCTATGTAGTGTATTCCACTCATTAAATGTATCATATTTATCATCATCATTATGTAATTATTCATTCATTTGATGACTCATTAGAAGTAGTATGAATATATTTTATCATTCTTCCATATTGAATCTCCCGTCCTTTCTTGATAAGCTTTGTTTGTACTTGCTTTAGCTAGCTTTCACAATGCGGGGTTTTGATGAAACATTGACAGGTGGTGCCTTGCATGCAAAGGTGTGCGAGCGACACTCTCTAGAGTGCCTTGTTGGCCAGCCTATTCAGCTAGGGGGAGTCCAACTCCACTTACCATGAAGATATGCATCATCGGTCTGAAACAAGTCAAAGACTATTTGGTTCTCTGGGGCATTTTTTGCTCTAGCACAAAATTTTTGTAAACGAAAATTTTGCACCCTTGCGTGGGTCAATAATGTAATAGAGTGCATGGATCATAGTTAGGTCGAGTTACCTTAGAAGTTTATTCATTGGGATAGTTCCTTTCCTTTGAGGTGTTTTTATCCTCGAGTTTTTAATCACGGCTAACCGATATATTAATTTCCCTTGGTTTTCCTCCCACTAGCAATAAATCCTCCAAAGTGAAGGCATTCTAATGAAGTCACCATCTGAGTAGCTAGTGTTTAGTAATGATGTAAATTACCATGTAACCACGGCACAAAAGTTTAAGATTTTTTAATTCCAGTCTAATGAGTTTTTAATTAATTAAAATTTCCTAAGGTTGGAATTTTGAATGAATTGAACAATGAAAAATTGTAAAAGTTAGATCCCTGGGCTTTTTGATGGGGGTATTTGTACTCAAAGAAATGGAATGAGACCCCCTACACCCTTGGACCAGAGACTTTCGATTCGGACAAGTTTTGTTATGGTTTTGTCCACATAGGAGTCTTAGTTAGATAAAAGCAATTTGAAATTGCTAACCCAAGACATGGAAAAATCATCCAATTTTGTAATTAATGAGCTAATGGAGTAAAGTAATGATGGATAATGTTGAGAGGGGTATCTAACCCATCCCAACGTTCTAACATTACCCACCTCATTTACCCACCTATTAATTATTTCCCCATTGGGGAATGCGCCACCACTCCACTTTAAAGTTTGGAAACTCATTAAGGATGAGTCGTGGGCCCCTCTTGATGAGGTGTGCCCCTCAACTTCCTTCTCCACGTCCTCCTAAAGGTGTGTTCCAGCACCTCACACATTCCTCCCACATTCCTCCATACTCTCTTTGGAGTTAAGCCCCACTCTACGTGAAATGGAAACATCACCATGTGAAGGTTGCTCAAAGGCTGTCGTGAACCTCTTCTCAACCAATGCTTCTCCCTTAGAGGCCAGCTCACCCCTCATCTACTTTCATTTCCCATTCTTCCTCAACCTAAAGGATTGCCCTCATTTGGTTGGTTGTTCTCTTCCCTTCAATTTTTGACATTTGTCAAAGATCCAAGAGGGGTTTCTCTTCCTCTCATTGCTATAAATGTGACTCTCCCCTCACTCTTTCCACACCATTCTTCAAAGTATTGTTATGCTACTATTTTCTTATCTCCCTCTCTCTCTCATTATTGTTCATCTTGCTTCAATGCATTTGTTCTTGAAGAGCTTGGAGCAACTTTGTTGCTACAACCTCTTCCCTTTGAAAATAAAAAGAGCTTTAGAGGAATCGTGGAATATGGGACTGGGTCTTAGCGTTCTTATCTATTATGAGGTGAAATCATTATTTGAATCCGCACAGAATTCATCAATGGTTGCTCAAGTGAATTAGTTTACTAGGCTAGGTGAAGAAATACTGTAGTTGTTCATATATATATTTTGCATATGCTAATAATATAAACTGTGTTGTATTATTTGTGCATGCAAGATATTATCTATTATTTTATCTCACATTTGGCTCAAGGTTTGCAGGTTGCCTCTAAAGCACCTTTGGGATAGATTCAAGCAGGAATCTACCTTCATTGCTCATAGAGAAACTTCTGAAGTTTCTCTATTTCCATTTCATTTTGTCATTCATTCATTTCAGATTTTGGTTGCTAACAATCTTAGATAGGTCCAATAAAATCAATTTAATTTTCTAGTATTTACATGTGGGGAATTTCTGTTGAAAAAACAAGAATTTCATAACTTTTGAGGTGTGTTGCAACAAAGTCAGCAGCAATAGCTGCGTTTTTAGACAATTCTAACCAGTTAAAGAGCATGCTGCTTGATTCATCCATGACACACTTTCGGTACCTCATTTCAAAAGTGGTAACATTTCTCTTATTTCTCTTTCAATCCAAAATGTTTTAAAGCAAGCCCAAAGGAGTGTACTCAAGTGGCTTGCATTCTTTTAATTTCAGTTTATGCTTTCCAGTTTTAGATTAGTTTCCTTTGTGTCTTTACTTCATAGTTTTGCTAGCTAGTTGTGATATATACATGCATTCTTAAGTTAAAGAGCTATCTCGGTGAAACCTCACACCCTAAATGCTAGCTTAGGCTGGATGGAATACCCATTTTTTCATTGCATGCAAGTCATTTACTTCTTAATTGTTTATCTTACACATACTCAAGTGGCTTGCATTCTTTTAATTTCAGTTTATGCTTTCCAGTTTTAGATTAGTTTCCTTTATGTCTTTACTTCATAGTTTTGCTAGCTAGTTGTGATATATACATGCATGCTTAAAGTTAAAACTATCTCGAGTAGGCCTCACACCTAAATGCTAGCTTAGGGCCCGTGGAGGCTTAGATTAAATTTTTATTTTTCATTGCATGCAAGTCATTTACTTCTTAATTGTTTATCTTACACACATGCATGCAAACACTAGTATCACAATGGATTAAATAATCGTCATTTTCAATTTCCAAGTCATTTCAAGTTCTTACTTTTCACATGCAATAGTTTCATATCTAAGAACTTAACTTTCAACTTCAGTTTTGGGTCCTCTAGGCCTTTTCCGGAAACTAAAATTCATAATAACATACTTTGGCATTTGAGCAAGCTTTAAGCACTCAAACACACTTCAATACTTAGCTCATAGGTTTAAAATTTATTAAACTTAATAGGGCACCTTTACCAACCATCTTCGCCATTTAAAACAGGGTCGGAGGAAGGCAACG
>SNQJ01S0191009.1:0-14217 GCA_010110895.2 Picea sitchensis | reverse complement strand
AGTGTGGCGTTTTACCCATGAAATCATTATCTAATGGTTGTATGTTCATGTTTCGTTTATTAATGCAACTGTGTTTATTTGATTCTTTCACATGCTTTTCTCATTGAGCATATTTTTCACTTCTACTTCCTTCCATAAATTCTACAACAATACATAAAAAAAAAACTCTAACCATCAAATCTAAGTGTATTTAATTACCAAATGTACAAGAATGCATAAAAACGAACATAGACATCGACTCTAATAATCAAATCTAAGGGTCTTTAATTACCAAATGCATAAGAATAAAAAAAACTAACCTAAACATCGACTTGAACCATCAAACCTAAGGGTCTTTGATTACCAAATGTACAAATTCATACCACCCTTCATTTTTTTTATTACATAATGCCTCCTCACTCAAGTACTAAGTACAAGTTTAAGTCAAGTCATCCTTATTGGAGATGGAATTTGTGGAGAAAACTGTCCATCACATCTTTATTAAAATTGAGAGAATAAACATTAGAGTTATCAAAGCCATCAAACTTAATTATAATATTCAGTTTTAAAATTCCAAACCCGATTTTTTCATGATGCATCCTCAATGAACTTACCAAGAGAGGAAATAATGGTCACAATTTGTTAAGAAAACTAAATGGAGAAAAATACGATGGTGCACACGAGGGCCTAGTTGATATTACCTCAGTATATAAAACTAAGAGAACAATATCTTTGAATTAAATATACATCGTAGGTAAGTGCCAAGCTTATGGATTGACACTTACCTTTTTATTTTCTGTTATATATTGTATCACAAATAAAGAGATATGATTTTGTTATTATATTATTATATATAGTATTTGTGCGTGCAGGCTAATGGGGCTCAGTGCTTCTCCATTTCTATCGTAAGACTATTTATGACAATAAAAATATATTTTTATCATAAAATGGAGATATGATTCTTATTATTACGATGAAGATGGAGATATGATTTTTTTTATTATAAAGGGTATGTGGGCGTGCAGCTGATGGAGCATAGGCTCGTGGGTTTCAAAGGTTTCAAAGGAAGTACAAAGTACCGCTTTTAAAACCCAATACCCAGCGGATACACATACCTTCTATAATAAAAATATATATATACAAAAGGCAAGTGCTAATATTATATTTAATTCAAATATATTGTTTTTTTTATTCATAAGTGGTTTAGGTAAGTTACTATTGGGACAAGACAAGATGTCATACAATTAATGTTTATTGGTCGATCTAGCTACATAAGTGGTTTAGGTAAAAGTGGTTTAGGTAAGTTATTTTTAAGAAGATAATATGATTGATGATGATGATGATTAATGTGTTCCAAATTTTTATTTTTTATTATGATTTTGGTTTCTATTTTAATAATAGTATTTTTTTTCTAATTATTGTTTATTTGTTTTTCTTAACTTTCTTCTTAATTCAGCTTGATCTTTTGAAATGAGGTTTTCATTTATAAATATTCCTAATAATTTTAAGCTTGGAATGAGATCTTCATTTACAAATATTTCTAACCCTTTTACCCTTGGAGATTTATTAAGTATGTCATATATATGGTCATTCCAACTTACTTTAACACTGATCAACCTAGCATGTCCTCATCTTGACGTTCTTTTATACAAAAAATTATGAGGTTCACCGCTCTTTTGTTAAGCTCATGACCTAACATGTCCTCATCTCGATGTTCTTTTATACCAAAAATTATGAGGTTCAATGCTCTTTTGTTAAGTTCATGATCCAATTCGATTAGCTTAGCTTATTCATTTCCTCTTTGATGGGTTTGATATCCAATTTATTTTCCAAACTAATTAGGGCCAAATTGTTAGTTTTTCTTCTAGCTCTTTAATCCTATATCTCATGTTGAGATTTGCTTCCTGGACCTCTCCTTCTTGTGTTGATTATTTTTGTTTTTCCATTTCTTGTATTCTAGCCTCCATTTTCTGCAAGTGAGTTTCAAACCTTAATATTCTATTTTGTGTGTGAATATTGTCTTCTAACAATCTAAATTTATTACCAATCATTGCGTTAACTATATTTGAAGTTTCACTTTTCTCTCTCCTCTCATTTTCTCTAATAATTTTATGTCAGTAAAAACTCTCTAAGGTGACTTTGCTAAGCCTCCCCTTAACAAATTGCAGTTTTGAAATATGCTAGGCTTCCTCCTATATAAATAGGAACCCTTCACATTCACATGACAATATTAACTTAAATATATTTAATCTATGTTTAGATACCATAGAGTAAAAACCCTTCACATTCACGTGACAATATTAACTTAAACTTTCAATTATAGAAATTTTCGAGATCCCAAGCTGATGCCATTCTCCACATTTCAATGGATTTGATGGAAGTCGTAATCCACATTCATGGATTTTGATGGATGTCGCACTCCACATTCATTCGGTCAATGCTTATCTCTTCCTTCCATATTGGCCGCCTTCCTTCAATAGTGTCCTCCTGTTTCAGTGGCTCCGAAGGATTATCCAAAATTTCTGGGAACTTTTATATTATGCCAAGTAAGCAGACATTATTTCTGGTTTAATCTGCTGCAGTGGGTACTTCATTTTCTATGAGATACACAAAATATTCCATTACGATCATACACAAAAACTATTCCAGTAATCAAACAGGATTCATGGCTAATTTTCTTCTCTCCACCAACCCACAGAAAGGATTCCATTAATCAAACTGTGACGATAGCTGTGTTTGTTTCATTTCGTTGAAAGTATCAATCTTGACATTTGATTATTCAAACAGGTCGATTTCAGCAAAGCCATCCAATTAGCTTTCCACATCGGAGCAATGACCACAGAAGACTAGAAAATCAATGATGAGATAATCTTGGAGTAAAATATTGGTGTTGCAAATTCCATCCCATTCAACAACTGGCTAGAGGTTAAATCATGGGCTAAACTTCAATACAGGATATTTTGCAATTTGCTTCAAGTTGGCCAATGGTGAAAATGACAGTTCTTAGTGATAGAATCTATAATATAATGTAAAATGATGATTTCTTAACGATAGGGTTAAGGATAGGATGTTAAACTTCAACCCTTCAATCAGTGGACTGTGCAATGGATATGTGGACTAGAGTTTGTATCAAAATTGACTACATGCTCTTCCTGTAACTGTAATTTTAATTCAAATATGCACTGATACTGATGGACCACTGCTTGGTTGTGTATATATAGAGATTTATATGAGCAATACTCCCCAGCGTTGCACTGCACTGCACTGGGGCGGATTCTCTTTCTAATTGAGCCCTGCTACTTCTCATTAGCTTTCTATTGTCTATAAGCATGGCAATGGCAATCAAGAGTAATAGATTTGTTAACTTGTGCTTTCTATTATTTGTAGTGTCCACTGTGTTGTTGCAAACTACCGATGGGCGTAGCTGGAAGAAGCGCCCTCTCCGACAGCCTTGTAGGAATCTGGTGTTGTATTTCCATGATGTACTCTACAATGGCAAAAACGCTGGCAACGCAACATCTACGCTTGTGGGTGCGCCGCAGGGGGCGAACCTCACACTTCTCAGTGGAAAAGACAACCAGTTTGGAGATCTGGCGGTGTTCGATGATCCCATCACTCTCGACAACAATTTCCACTCCCCTCCGGTGGGAAGAGCTCAGGGTTTCTATTTCTATGACATGAAGAACACTTTCAGCGCCTGGCTCGGATTCACATTTGTGCTCAACTCTACAGACCACAAAGGCACCATTACATTCGGTGGAGCAGACCCAATCCTTACAAAGTACAGAGACATATCTGTAGTGGGGGGTACCGGGGATTTCTTAATGACAAGGGGAATCGCCACCGTCAATACCGATTCGTATGAGGGCGACGTTTACTTCCGTCTCCGCGTGAATATCACACTCTATGAGTGCTACTGATTTTGTTTTGTACTACTTCGTCTCTTTTCTCCTTCTGCTCTCCATTTCTATGTTCATTTTAGTTGAGTCGGTGTTTTTTTCTTTATGCATGAAGCTCCGAAATGCTGTAGCGTGCAGTGAAATAATGTAGTTCTTGATCAGCTTCTTAATAATGTATTTCGATCTGTTGGAAGCCCATATCCAATATACTTAAGATCGCGTAAGAATTCTATGGTGATCGACCCTTCTTTATTTACAAAGGCGTACACCTATTGACAATGGGCATAATTAATGATCTTTTAACCTTATTTAACCTTAAACCCTATTCTGATGGCTATGCATTGAAGATGCTGATATATTCTTAGTTGTCCTCCAAAATCAATAGATCAGATTTATTGTTCATAACTTTCATGCATTTATCAAAGCATCAGTTAACATGTTTACTTTTTAACATTTACCTAATCACATTAAAAAATTACTATAAGGATATGTAATTGCCACGTTTAAATAATTAAGCAGGATTAAACCGTACAACCAAACACTTCATATTATCACAGACTGATTACGGATTACCACATAAATTTTATTGCAAGCGTTCTCAGCGTATACCTTTCGGCTGTGCTAGTATAACTAACACAGCCACACCATTGGATTGTGGTTGTGGCTGATGAACGTTAAAAGTCTTATTTCATTTACAAATCTTAATCTTAATTAGAGTTTATTTTAGAGTTTTGACAGGAAAAAAACAGTTCTTTTGTTAAAAAGCACCAGAATTTATGTAAGTAGATCCATGAAAGAGGTTTTAAATGGCCTGTTTTGTAGGCTATTTAACTCTGTTTATTTGGAGAAAATGTCAAAAAGTAAATAAGAAAAAATAAGCATTAAAAAATGTAAGAAAATTATGAACATAAAATCTCAATCATTGAGATTAAAAATATGCCAATATTTTTAATGATTAATCATAAAATTAGTTTTTATAATTAAAAAATCATTAATTAATTGTTTCCATATTCAATAATTATAGATCTTTTCGACCTAAAAATATTTATTCGATCTTTCATTTAATGTGCTAGTAATCAATTTACTTGCATGCTTTTGGTTCTATGGCGCATCTAGATCGCCTCGCCCAATCCGTCGGAATCTGGTGGGAGTCGTAGTTTGTGTTGCTTAAATAGTCGTTTCCACTAACACAGCCACTAACACAGCCACATGATTGGATTGTGGTTGTGGCTGATGAACGCTAAAAGTTTTATTTCATTTACAAATCTTAATCTTAATTAGAGTTTATTTTAGAGTTTTGACAGAAAAAAAACAGTTCTTTTTGTTAAAAAGCACCAGAATTTGTGTAAGTAGATCCATGAAAGAGGCTTTAAATGGCCTGCTTTGTAGGCTATTTAACTTTGTTTATTTGGAGAAAATGTCAAAAAGTAAACAAGAAAAAATAAGCATTAAAAAAGATAAGAAAATTATGAACATGAAATCTCAATCATTGAGATTAAAAATATACTAATATTTTTAATGATTAATCATAAAATTAGTTTTTATAATTAAAAAATCATTAATTGTGTTCATATTCAATAATTATAGGCCTTTTCGACCTAAAAATATTTATTCAATCTTTCATTTAATTTACGAGTAGTCAATTTACTTGCATGCTTTTGGTTCTATGGCGCATCCAGATCGCCTCGCCCAATCCGTCGGAATCTGGTGGGAGTCGTAGTTTGTATTGTTCAAATAGCCGTTTTCCAGCAAATTATCTCGACCAATCCGTGGAATCTGGTTGGATTCTAATTTGTGTTCTTAAAATAGTCGTTCCAATATATTATTTTATGATCGCAGTTTATGCTTGTGGTTAGATTCAAATCAAAGTCATGTAAAATACATCGTAGGAATAGAGAGATTATTGAGTTCAAGAGTTTATATCAAAATTATAGATATAGACTCTTTAATGTTATACATAGTTTCATATCAAAACCATGTATATATCAAAATTCCATATCACGGAAATTTTAATGTCATTTAAGTTTTATTATAAAAATAAAAATGATATATTATGAAAATTTTGATAAAGATCATTATGGTTTGTTTAACTTGAACAAGATTTATTTATCAAAATTTTAAAAAGATAAAAGATTATTTGGATTTCTTATGTTTTGAGTTTTTAAGGCTTTTTTAACAAAATTTGTAATATGGAGAAAGTACATGACTTTGAGCTATGTATTAGTATATAATACAAAGGAAGTATGAAGACAAATGATAGTGGGAAAAACACTTATCTATTTTTCTCTTCACTCCACATCCCCACATGATTCATTATGGTTTGATTAACTTAAATAAGATTTATTTATCAAAATTTTAAAAAGGTAAAAGATTATTTGGACTTCTTATGTTTTGACTTTTTAGATTTTTTTAACAAAATTTGTAATATGGAAAAAATACATGACTTTGAACTATATATTAGTATATAATACAAGGGAAATATGAAGAGAAATGATAGTGGGAAAAACACTTATCTCTTTTTCTCCTCACTCCACATCCCCACATGGTTCATGCTTTGCAAAACATCAAAGCATATGTAATGCAAAAGGAGAGTGGTTCATGCTTTGCAAAATACAAGTAATGTAAAGATGGGTGAGGGAAGAGTGTGGAGTAGTCCACCTCATATTTTAATTTCTTTGTATCTTTGTATGGTCGTCATGCTCCCAATTGATATGTAATGTGGAGGAATCACCATAAAGGAAGAGGGTGGAGTGTGGAACACCCATCGTGCCTTCTCATTGCTTTGCCTCTACATCCCCATACAACTCCATGTTTAATTCATCTTTTTGAATTGCATCAAAATTTTCATTTTCAAATAAATAAATTCCTTGCAATTGAAACAACCAGAAATGAGGTAGAATATCGGAGTAGGAAGGTGAAGAGAGAAAATAAATTCTTTGGGAATAATATCATAGAGATTATAGGCAACCAACAAAGAGTCAATTGGCATTTCCCAAGCAAATAAAGAGGTAGTGGTTTAGAGGACTCTTGGCCTTCCTTAAAGAAGAGGAATCACATGGAATCATGGGGAGAAAGGTAATAAAGTGGAAGTTATGAGGAAAGAAAGAGGGTTAGATTTCTACAGAGATGGAAATTGAAAGGTTGGGATATTAATGACACAAAAGTAGAAACACCGAATATTTATAATTTAAAATCTATTCCTAAATTGAGAGGATCAAAAAGAGAGTATGACCCTGTCCACATGGAGGGAATGTTTCTTAAGGTCAAACTAGAATTTGCAAACACAACCAAGGAGTATGTATATACAAAATCTACTTTAGAAAGTCTATAGCTCCCATTGGTAATAATTCTTGAAGAGACAAAGAAAGACCACTTCTTGTTGGTATTTTCAAATGAGTTTCAAAGGTAAAATACTCATGTTATTACTTTGTTTATAATTGATTTATTCATTACTAATTATAGTGTACACGTATTACACAATTAAAATCAAAGAACAATGAAAAAACAAGAAAAGATAACTATTTTAATTTATGTAAAATTAATTAAGTGTACAAGTATTACACAATTAAAATCAAAGAACAATGAAAAAACAAGAAAAGATAACTATTTTAATTTATGTAAAATTAATTAAGTTCCATGCACATAATCAAAATTGATTTCAGGTTTACTTGGTTGGAACATAGAATTGTTGTATTGAATGAGATGGTGACCTAGTTCTTGGCAGCGAAGGATGAAGATAGATTTAATGAATAACCCAAGGATGAACACCTTGATGATTCAATTTGTCTTCAAATTCTCCATTCAAAGTGGAAGAAAAAATTGAAATACCTACATGTGATGGTGAAGTATGAGTGCAAGCTAATAATGGTCACTCATGGTGCATTAGTGGCAATGAAAATATAGGAAAACAACAATATGTTAACATGGAGGGATAATTCAAGGTATTTTTTCAATTAATTTGAATATAGTGTAAAAAGATGAAATATAGAAAATCAAATTAACTTTCACAATATGTAACTTTTATTCATGAAAATGTTGTAAATGATGAAATTTGCTTAAAATAATTTATACAAGTAGAGAACACTTTGCTAAATAATGGAATTTCCTTAAAATAATTAGTACAAGTAGATAACACTTTGTTATTATATATTTCTATTTTTCAATTAAATTAATGTTAATTTTATATTTTTTTTTTTAACTTACCAAAGTAGTTATAGCTCTCAAATGATAGTGTTATCCTAAGGTTTGAGAGTCTTAATGTAATGTAATCAAACAAGCAATAAAAAGGTATAGTAGGAACTAAAGACATATGTATTTTAAAATTCTTATATATATGTAGGAAAAAATTAAATTAAAAATAGAAAACAATATTATTTTTTTCAAAAAATGTATATGTGGAATCTGTTTAAAAATAATATGAAAAATGGAGATATTGAGAGGCATTGAAAAATGAGAGATTTTGTTGCTTTTGCAATCCAAACCACCCAGCATCATTATAATGAAACTAAATTCGAAACAACCAAGTCAACAAACATGTTGGTGAGTAGAAATGTTGATGCAAGAAAGAGAATTTAAAAAAAAATAATAATAATGTGTTATAGAACATGCAAGTATGATAAAACATGCATGTGCTTTAGAAATGCAACACACTACTAACACATGTGCATTATTTATGCATGCGTTTTTTTACTATTGAAATAAAAGAAACATAGCATTTTACTAATTCTTCCATGATTTTTTACCCCAATGCCATTTATTTATGTGTTATTTTGCTTAATGGAAAGGTCTTGAATAGATCTACAATTTTTATGTTAAGATCTTTTTATGTTTCAATATAGATAATTTCTTATTTTTAAAAGAATAGAAAATCATTATGCATTCAATGATCAATAACCACTACATAGTTCTTGTAACATGAATATTTGGCTCCAACTTCTATGGGTTTTCTTAAGAGGTTTTGAACATGAGGGATGGGTTTTGTGGACTTACCAGTGTGAGAGGAAAACAAGGGAATAAGTCTCAAAATAAATATTTTAGGGCTCATCGGCCATGAATAAGGCTTCAAACCACCACATGAGCCCTATAAATGAATATTTAGCCTCCAAGTGGAATATGGTTGCTATTATAAATCCTTGGAGGAAAGGGATGGGTTTGAAGGCCTTGCCAATGGACCAAGGTGGAAAACAAGGCCCTTAGGCCCTAGATGAAGCTTCTAGGGACCTAGGGTGATGAACAATGCCATAAACCACAAAACATGCCCTATATAGGACATCACTTTCCTTGAGGTGGGATATGGGTTCCAATATGAGGTTTTATGGTATTGTGGAATATCAATTTTTGCGTGACACCAAAACTAGATAGAATGTTCTCTTTTAGGAAAAGGATCAATTGTTCTGAAGTAGTGTTCCTTAAAGCAACAACTTCTTGCCACTTAGTAACATAGTTAGTTGTAGCGATGATATAAGAATGTCCTTTACTAGATTTTAGATTTATTGGGCCAATCACATCCATGCCCCATTGTCCAAATGGTTCTTCTATTGTTATATATTGCAGTGGCATTGTTGTTCTCTTCATCTTCCCTGAAAATTATTGGCACAGGAGGCATTTGTGAATCATTGTGTAATCATATTTGAACATAGTTGGCCAATAACAATGAGCCCAAAAATTCTATAAGTAGTCACAACTGGTGAAAAATGTCCACCGCAAACTCCATTGTGAAATTCTTGCATCATTTCCTTAGAATTTAAATTATCTAAACATATTAATATAATTCCATCAAAGTTTCTTCAGAAAAACTCCTGAGAGTAATACATATTTATTGGTTTCTGTTAACTCCCAAAATGAAACCGTCCTTTTGGTTAAATTTTGTAGTGGATAGCATCGTCATCGGTAGTGTTCTCAAGTTATTTTTGGGTTTTATAGCTGAAAATTTTAGGTTTTTGGTGTGTCATAAAGAAACAATTTGACCCATAAAGTCTTCTTTCCAAAATGTTCATTTTTCACTTTCCTCAGCTAACGTATGTTCAAAAATTGATTGTGCGCTGTGGAAAGTGTCGACTTTCAGCAGCTAAGGAGATCTTTTCATTTAGTTGATGCGTTGTTGAAAGTGGTAAAGTTCAAAGGGTCCGACAATCGAGTTCGCGGGTGGCGCGTTGTGGCAAGTACATGCTTTCCGCAGCTACGGAGTGTCTTCTACAAAGTGGTGCGCTGTGGAAAGTGCATACTTTCCGCAGCTAACATGGGTTTTCTAAGGGGTCGCGCGCTGGTGAAAGTGGAAAGCAAGAAATTGACAGAGGCGTTTTCCACCGGCCGTTGCTCAACAAATAAGGAATCATGTGCGTGATATCCACGTATAACAATAATGATGATATGATCGCCCCCACGTCAGAGTAAATCCGAGGCATGCGCTGATAGGAGTGGGCAATGATAGGAACTCAAGCATGCATGTCAGGATATGACTGTAATTCAAATCCGGCCCAGAAATCACGCACAACACTCATGGAATCCGAGATGGTAGGTTCGTGTTCGGTGATGCAAGTACTGAGGAGGTACCGCTAGCCTGACGACATCAAATCAAGCAATGGTGTTCATATCAAAAATCGCTTCCAAAATGCTATGGAAGTGTTTATTCGTTTCAAAACAGAGCCGAAGCCCGGACTGCTTTCAACAGCGCAGAACCTCGACTCCACTCACAGTTACAGGGGTTACAATTGTCAAGATTTATGAGCTGCACAATGGTGAGAAAACGCAGTGGCACTCTACTCAAGCGAGAACTGGACAACTTATCATTTCTACAATCACACCCCGAGGTCCAAAGGCATTTTGCAAATGCAGGGTGTATCGAATTCGTAGAAAGGTTACAAGTTGGGTGCCATCAGGCCACAACTGAAGCCTTCGCCAATACTTTTGATGGCAATAAAGCACGCGTCAGCTCTGTGGAAATCAAGGTGGATGAGGCTGTCATTGCCGCAGCTACAAGATTGCCAAGAGCTGGTCAGAGCTGGTTTAAAACCACTGCTCCTAAAAATCTGGATTTCAGGGTCTATTTGAAAGAGGGATACAGACACAAAGCTTGGAGAAAAGGTATGCTTGTTGCATATCTAGATGAAGAATGGAAAGAATTATTCAAGGGCATACAATTGTACATTACATTAGAAGGAAGATATCACAAATTGATGATGTATCACTTTAAACTCTTGGATCACTTCACAGGAAAGAACCCCATCAATTTTCCTTATTTCTTATATCACAGTTTGAATAAGGTATGCAAGAGGATTAGAGCTCAACCCTTGAGCGTGAGAACTACTCTATGTCACTTTGGCCTCATAAAATTGATTATCCTGCAAGAATTGAAACAACAGGAGAGGAGCTGGGAGCACTTCTTGTTCTGGGAAGGTTTTGAAACTCAGAACCACACTGCAAATGAACAGATGGCAGGTTCAAAGAAGCAATTGTCTCCTCAGAGAAGCTCAAGGAAAATAAGGGCTTTGCCAGGACCTTCAAAAGACAGAATATCTGGAATGAAGCCTCACAAGTTGAAGAGAAAGTTGAACTTTGAGCAGAGCATAGAGAAGACTACATAGCATAATACAGGGCATCCTAGACAACAGAGTACAGGGAAGAACATCCTTAATTTTCCATATTCATATTCAGAATCTGAGCAGCAAGATCAGTGCCCTGCCATCAAGAGTTCTGAGCAATCAGTTGAATGTGCACAGAACTATGAAATTTTCAATCTGATAGAGCAAGGAGAATCATCAAAAAACCCTAGATCAAATAAGTCTCAGAAAATCAGACATCTCAAGGAGGTAATTGCCCAGCAAGAGGTCTTGGAGCGGGTGATTAAAGATAGGTATAAGAAGTTATCAGATAACTTTGCCAAGACAAATGTTGCGTTTGAACGTTTGGCTAAGGAGAGTGTCAGAGAGAAGAAGAGGAAGACAAAACTCGCCAAAGACTACAATAGCCTGCGGTGTCTTACCAGGCGCCTCAAAAAGAAGATTAGGGGGTTGAAACAAAAGTTGAAACAAAAATCTCATCCAGACCTGAAGGTTCTTGCTCAAGTTGCCGTCAATATGCAAGGTGAGAAATCGGATGCCCACTGATTTTGGTTTGAAATCAATTTCGAAGGTGAAAACTCTTTTTGTGCGCTATCGAGACTTTCAATAGCTCAAGGTTACTATTCTATTACCCGTTAGTTGTGGAAAGCGACAGCTTTCAACAACTAACCCGTGAAAAAATCAAACGATTGCGCTGTTGAAAGCTGGGAAAGCAATTTTGAGGCCAAAAATGCAACAGTTCATTTCAAACAGGTTCTAAAGATATGCTAGTGTATCAGTGGACTAGGAAATCGAATGCTAGAAGTTCAACATCAGAGATTTGAGGGATTTTTGGTTACACATCCAAAACCATTCCCTAAAAACTCGACCATAAACATTGGAAAATTGAACAGTCACATACATGTGTCCTGTTATTTTCACCACATTGCACATACTAAGAGCTGAAGGAGGCAGGTGGCGATTTTGGAAACTGAAGATAAATCGACTATCTAGTTTAGTTGATTGAAGACTTTAATTTCAAGTTGTTTAGATAGAATAGAATTGTTTTTATTAAATGCAGATCCATGTTTTTAGGATCTGTATAACTGTTTGAAGAGGCTATAAATGCCTGTTTTGATATCAAAGAAGGGTTCGATTTTGGATAGAGTAATCGACTATTGTACTCAGACTTTTTATGCTAATACAGATCACAGGTTCCTTTCAATTTTGATGTCATCTTTCCATCTTTCTTTCTGCACTATTATCTGTGTTGTCAAGCTTTGAATGGTTGTTATCCCATTATTTAGCTCATAGCCTGATAATAGATTTCTTGATTGTCTCTTAGACCCTACATTGTACTGGTTTAGCTACAATATGTTCTTCACCCATCTAAAAGTTATCTGCTGATTAATCAATCTTTGAGAGCATTGTCTATTTGTTTATCATTTCGATATTTGAATGTCATAAGCTGAATTGAGTTATCCCATTGATCCACATTTACAAAATACAAAAAAATTCATTTCTTAAGTTACCAAGCACCTTTGGTCTGCAACCACAAAGGGTTTCTTGGAGTGATAACAAATTGGCGCCGTTGCGGGGGAGAGGAGATCGTATCTCAGCTTCTCTGGGAGACGACATAGATCTAATTCTTGATGATAGACAAGAAGTAGACACTATCAGGTTGTACATTTTGTATCTGGTGACTCCATTGTAACGAAGTGGCTCCAAAAATAGCTCACACGAGGGCAAAACCAGAAGGCCCATTAACATCAGTTCCTGATCCAGAAAAAATCATCAGCAAGGGCAAAGCGTTGCAAAGACATGCTTTCGGATCTGTAAGTGTAATTGATTCAGGTATTCCAACTAATACTCATCCTTTCATATCTGAAAAATCTTTTGTTGAAACCCCTGCTGAAACCCAAAATTCCCAAGAAATAAAAATTTCATCTCAAGTGTCTAAAGTAGAAGAACCTTCTTTTTCTTCTAATATTACTGATTCTGTCCTTGAGGTTGACATTTCATCCCATCCAAAAAAACTGAGTACTGAATCTTCCCAACAGAAAGAAATTTCCTCTTCATCTTCTTTTGATTCATCACCCATCAAACATTCGAAGGGTGTTTTACACACTTACACTAATCTGCCAGTCCTTGAAGAAATTTTCCATGATTTGTCCTCTAAAGGAGAAGAAAATTTATCTTTGTTGCTCAGCCAGTTTTATAAAGCCTCTTATTTCCCACCTACTTCCAAAACTTTTGCTCAGGGTGGAATAAGACAGCCATCCTATTCTAATTCAGGTAACATATCTCCTCCATCATCTCGTACAAGCTCCTCACTTCCTCCATCATCTCCTGCAAGTTCCTCGTCTGTATCAATCACCAAGACTGTCATGGCTGCCCCTTTGACCAGAATGGAACAAATCTTGGCATCCAGATATGCTCCACTTGTGTTGCCAAATCCCCTGTCTGCCATGCCAACAGGTGATTACCAGAAATATATGCCGAAGTTTACAGGAGAAGGGGAGTATACATCCGAAGAGCATATTGAAGCATTTTATGCTTATGCAGAAAACATAAATATTGCAGAAGAAGATGTGTGGACTAGATTTTTCGTTCAAAGTTTGGATGGCCAAGCCCGAAAATGGTTCAAAGAGCTACCGACAAATTCAATCACTGGCATTGAACAATTGGATGAAGTATTCTTGAAACATTGGGGAGAAAGAAGAGATATGTTATACTACATCTCTGAGTTTGGAAATCTAAAGAGAGGAGATGGAGAATCGGTCTCAGACTTTATCAAAAGA
>SNQJ01S0191008.1:18045-30277 GCA_010110895.2 Picea sitchensis | reverse complement strand
ACACAGAATACACAGAGATCTTTACCGGAAACCCTCAACCGGGAAAACCTTTCTTTTTCATTATATCGAATTTCACCATTCGCCATACAATATATACAATGTTTTTAGGTATTCCGTAGATACCAAAACTCTAATCCCTTAATTCGGGACTAATTTACAAATCAGCTAAAAATAGCAAAATCCGCTAAAAATAGCAAAAACTGCCCAAAAAAAAATTTCGGGGCGCTGCCCCAAACCTTGTTGGCCCCTAGGTGAAGGGATCGTCAGACGCATTCGTCGTATCTGACACACCCACACACACACACATGCAAATAATATAACACATACCCAACAAGGACAACCTGACCATGGCACATAATCGCATGAAACAACAAGCAGATCAACATCATAGTGAAAGAAGTTTTGAAGTAGGGGATTGGGTGTTTTTAAGACTACAACCATACAAAAAAATGTCCCTCAAGCAAGCCAAGAAGGATAATAAATTATCACGAAAGTACTATGGCCCTTATAAGGTGTTCCAAAATATTGGTACTATGGCTTACAAATTGGAGTTGCTTGCATCTTCATGAGCACACCTAGTTTTCCATGTTTCATGCTTAAATAAGGTTATAGGCGACAAGATCCCAGTTCAAACTATATTTCCAGAACTTGACGAGGAAGGAAAAATCATATTGGAGCCTAAATCCATCACTTACACAAGAATTCGCTAGCTGAGGAATAGATCTATTTCAGAGTATCTCATTAAATGGAGGAAACTATTGGCTGAATATTCCACTTGGGAAGATGATTCTTTTATACAAAAGCATCCAGAGTTACTCAAGCGTTGCGGACAACACTTGTCTCAAGGGGAGGGGCATGTTAAGCCCTAATATTGGCTCATTACCCCTTAATTGGGGCATATTATATTAGTAATATTATTTTATTTATGTCGGCTTTAGGACCTTAGTTGTAATTATACCTCCTAGTCCCCTATATATACCAAGGAGACATTTTCATTTTGAATCATCTTGTACTTGAACATTTAAGTGGGGTAAAATGAGGTTGCCCCCTCGAAGAGGCTTATTATATGAAATTATCTCTTTTTCAAGGTGTTGAGTACTTTTTCTGAGGTTGTTTTATGCTATATTGATATTTGGTTCTGAACCAATTAATGAGTGTGAAAGAACAAGGTCACTCGACGATCTTTTCAATTTTAAGGAGTCTGAAAAGAGCTTAACTATGGACTCCATAGGGGATGTTATTCTGGACCAGTTTAACGATTGTGAAGGAACAAGGTCACTCGACAATATTTTCAATTTTAGGGATTCTAAAAAGAGCTTAACTATGGACTTCATGGGGGTTCCTTTTTTGTAAATTTAGTCCCTCGGGCCTAAAAAAGGGTTAAACGTATACCTGAGAATACTCTTCTGGAAAACCAAAGTTCCTAGAGTATACCTTTCTTCGTAAGATTGACCATTCAGACCGAAAAAGGGGTAAACTACTACTGGACAGATGTGCCTTCAAATTTTAGTTTGGAGCGTGAAGGACAACAAGATCGCTCGACAATATTTTCATGATTAGAGAGTCTGAAAAGGGCTTAAAAGAAGACTAATTTTTTGGGAGTCCCGAGGGTGAGGCCAAGAGTGATTATACATGATACATATAAGGCTCAATCTCGTAATCAGGACATGACTAACAAGGACTCTCGAGCCTAAATTCATTAACGACAACATGGATGCCAAAATGCAACCAGGATCTACCTAGGGAATCCATGTAAAGGTAGGCTCTACCACCTTACCACGAGTCTTCTAAAGTAGCAATGATGGTTTCGTACCATAGGTCAGTGGGATCGACCCTATGGAAAAGCGTAAAAGACAACGAGATGCAGAAAGTGGAGGTGGAATCCTAACTTAAATGCAAAAAGTTGGAAAAAACGACTTTTACCAAAGGACCTTTAAAAGTGACCCATCTCCCAAAAAAAATTTCCGAACCAAAAGCGAAGTGTATTGTAACATCCAATGAGAAACTGAAGAACCACGTTAAATGATTTTCAAGCCAAAAAAAATGACAAAATGGTTCGAAAAAGTGGCAAAAAAGGCCAAAAAAGTCTATAAATAGAAGTTGCCAGCGCATTTTCACCATTGCAAATTGAGAATTAACCAAAAAGATAAAAATACCCCTTTGCTAAAAGACTTGATTCTGGGAGCTTCAGAGGATGAAATGAACTTTCGCTCAAACCAAGTACAAACCAACCCCTCTTGCATTTCCATAATTCATTTGTGCTTTTCTTTTAGTTTTTTTGGGGGTATGCCCTTCTAAAAAAGGGCGGCACTACGTGTACACGGGCTATCTAAGGACAACTCGCATATGCCCACGGGAAGAAAACAATATGCCTGCGTGCACACGCGATTGTGTCCAAGACCACCCACATACACCCTCCATAACATAGAAAAATGAAAATACAAGAGCTAACTCCCTCCATGAACTTGTCATTTGATAGGATGTAAGTCCACTGGAGAGAGAGGGAGCATGAATAAATTGATATCTTGGTCGAGGAATACCCTGCTACTGTTGCCACATTGAACAATGTTGTTTATGGAAGTTCTTCCAGTGTCCACTCATGAGGGCACAACCCAGGTTGATGAATTCCTTAGTGGATTATTGACACCCTCAAGCAGAGGCATTTATGCTCGAGGGGCAGTCGTTTACTCCAACGACTGAGGAAATATACTTTCTGACTGGCCTCTCGAGGAGAGGGGAACTGGTCAACTTGCATTAATTTCCCCTGGGCCCCACAACATCGTCGAGCTGATCATACTACATTGTGATGCATGCACTAATAAGGTATGTTCTCAGGTGCCAATCCATAAGATCACCAACCTATCATTGAAAGTGATAGTTTTACTCATTGGGAGGATCATTGGATCTATGGATTTACATCAGGCCTCTCGGGTGCACATGTATTGTGCAGTGCAGTGATTAAATGAACGAGTGTTAGACTGGAGCACGACTATGCTTGACTGCATGAAGAGACAACTTACAAAGTGTCGTGGGCGAAGTAACAAAAAATTTGGGTTTGGTACCATTTTATGCTCATTCTTCTTTGAGAGGGTAACCAACATGAGTCCATGAGAGACAGTACCAGGGATGTGGCCTCCTTCCTAGCAGTGTGTAGGTGGGCGACATTGTTTTCGCGACAGGGGGGAGGAAGGACCATAGAGGCCTTCAACGATACATTTTTTCACTAGTGGGCACGGCAGATTCTGACAATAGAGGACTACCCCTATGCGGGSATCAACTTTTCCATGGATTCAAACATGCCCGTACCTCCTGGAGAGGAGCGAAAAGAGATAGGTACATCCATTTTTAAATTTATTTTATTTTTAGTTTCTTTTTATATATATCATTTTTATGTGTACCAAAGTATCTGACAACTATGTATTTGTTATGTACAGATGTGGGACTAGTGCATCTAGCAGACTTCTCGAGGAAAAGGCAACGTCCTCGACCAGAGGTAGTACCAGCAACAACTATCATACCAACAACAAAAATAGGGGCACCTCTAGCCGAAGAGGCTGAGAGAGTTTTGAGATGGGTGGAGAGGAACCTCACCACGCTCACTCGTGCAGTCCCCATGGACGAGATCGAGGATGTCGTGCCATTGATGCAGCCTCACGTAGTTGGGGTGTCACGAAACTAGGTCCAACTCTTCGGACGTTTGGAAAATGTTGTTGTTCACTATGGCAGGGCCAACAAGCCCCATTATTATATAGGATGGATCACTTACGTGCCGAGGACACTCTTTTGTATATTTTTTAGGGCATAAGCCCCGTGATGTATACTGGATATGTTTTTTTGAGGTGTTCTCTCCTACCTATGTACTTTGAGACTTTTGATATATATATATGTGTATTTACATCTTTTATGTCTTATGGATCACATTTTTACAATGTATGTACATGTGTATGTGTGTGCTTCTTTTTATGTTTGTGCAATATGCCAATCTAATACTTGATTAGCTAGAGTATCTTTCATTTGATTTAATCTCCTAGGAACATCAATATACATAATGCTATAAAAGTATCATTCTAAGAGACATTCCTTAAGGAATCGTCGGTGTAGAGTAGGATCATAAACGCGGTCAACGCCTGGGACACAACCAGCTAAGCATCTAAGTAAACCCGGAGGTGAGAGATACCATGTGACAAAGTATCATGAAGAAACTCTATCACTACATTTTATTCGATGACATTGTTTGTAGTGTCACCTAAACAGATACCTCCAGAATATATCAACTAACCTCGAGGCGTGAAAATCACCCAAGCTGCAGAAGCAAGCCTCCAAGTGTGTCAGCTAGCGCCGTCCGCAAACCCAACAAACACCTCTGATTCACTTGACATCTTCCACAGTGAAAAATATGACATAAATAAAAACACGTCCATAAAACAAAAACACAAAAACTAACTGTATAATAACTATACATATGTACCAGAAGTCACCCAAGGTGACCAACCTACGAGTAATAATTCTTGAGGTAGAGCCCATTTCTAGGCTCCACCAAACCATTTCCCTCAAATTCAACCAGACAATAAGCACCCTTCTTTAAGACCTGCTTCACTATGAAAGGTCTGAACCACATGGGTTTGAACTTGCCTACCCCCAGGGGATCCTTATCTTGGTCGTAGACTAGGACAAGGTCACCTTCGGAGAAAATCAGAGGACGCACAGATTGATCATATTGACACTTGACTCATTGTTTGTGAGACTTGTTAGCCAAGGATGCATCATGGCATTTCTCATCAAGCTACTCGAGATATAATAAGCATTCCTCAAGCGGTGAAGTGTCTGGCAATAATTCTACTGCCAACTTTAGAGATGGGATTTGGCACTCTATTGGAAAGACTGCTTCTAGCCTGTAAATGAGTTGAAAAGGTGAGAAACCGGTGGCAGTCTTTACAGATGTTCGGTAGGCCCACAATGCCGAGTACAACATCAAATTCCAATTTGACTTGGTAGAATTTATCGTTCATTGCAGAATAGTCTTGAGAGACTTATTCACAGCTTCCACCTGACCATTCGCTTGTGGGTAGTAGGGTGATGAATTCTCTTGCCTCAACCCAATATTTGATGTTAACTCGGACATCATTTTGTTCTTAAAGTGAATTCCATGGTCAGTGAAAATATCCTTCGGGATGTCAAACCTTGCTACTATTTGGTTAAAAATAAAGAGAGTTGTTGTTTCACCATCATTATTGAACGTTGGCAGAGATTCGACCCACTTTGTTAAGTAGTCTATTGCTATGATGATATAACAATGCCCCCTGGATAAAGCCAGGTGGCATGTAGTATATTCAATCCCCCACTTGGTGAAGGGACCAACTGTAATGATGGGAAACATGGGAGAAGGATGTGCCCTCATCTTCTGAGAGAAGATATAACACGGGTGGCACTTCTTGACTGACTCAACACAATCCTTGATTAACGTAGTCCAAAAGTAGCTGGCTCGTAGAATATTTTGGGCTGTTGCCAACCCAAAAAAATGAACACCACATTCTCTAGTGTGGAAGTCGTTAAGAACAAGTTCTGCTTCTTCATGAATGAGGCACCGACGAAGGATGCAATCTACACCTCGACGAAACAAATTTTCATTGAGTATGAGATAGTTTTTTTCCTAATGGCATATACGTCGATGCTCATCGCGAGAAGCACAGGTGGGGCACTTCAAAGTCTGGAGATAGACTAGTATATATCCATACTAGGGGTCCGAAGATGAAATCAGAAAACTATCTCCTTTAATCAGTGATTATTCATGCGTAACATCACCTGATTCGACTAGAAGTTTCGAGATAAGTTCCGCAAATACCAACGAATTTTTTGATTTCGCGGAAATAAAATCCAAGTCAAATTCCTAGAGGATAAAAATCCATCTACTGATATTTCCTCCGATTACACGTCGTGTCAACACGTATTGGAACATATTCACAACGGTAATGACGATGGTCTTACGAAGCAGAATATAATGACAAAATTGTTGGACACAATGAACTACTGCCAACGCAAGCTTCTCAACATGGTAGTAGTTGAGTTCTGGTCCAACCAGGCCTCGTCTCAGGTGATAAATCACATGCTCTTCAAGTAGATCATCCTCTTAAACCAAGACCATACTGATGGTCGACTCTACATCAGCCAAGTACAATAAGAAATATTTATTATAATTGGGAGGCCAGAGGAAAGGGGCTGGCGTGAGGGTGCATTTCAACGCTTTGAAAGAGCACTAAGTAGCTTCGTCCCAATATAAAGGGACTCCCTTTTTCAGTAAACACATGAACCCTTTAGTGATCTCAGCATAGTTTGCGATAAAACGACAAAGAAAGTTCACTTTTCCTTGTAAACTTTGAAGCTGAGGGATTTTGCATGGGGAAGGAAATTGTACTATCGCCTCAACCTTTAGAGGATCGACCATGATCCCTATTGTCGAAAATATGAAACCTAAAAGACAACCTGACATCATGCAAAAACTGAATTTGTTGGGATTTAATCGAATCTGATAGTAGTGACATCGCTCAAAGATAAGTCAGAGGTGCATGGGAAGATCATCTCTCTTACGAGTTAGTGATGATAAATCATTGAGATAAGCCTCGACTATATGTTTGAGATCGTGGAAATCCAAAGACATGGCCCGCTAAAAAGTGGCTCCAACATTCTTTAGGCCAAAAGGCATCTTACGATAGGCAAATGTGCCCCATGGATAGATAAACATTGTTTTATGATGGTCCTCGGGTTTGATCTGAATTTGGTTATATCATGACAAACCATCCATGAATGAAAATACTTCACAGCCTGTGCACTTATCGAAAATCTGATCAATGAATGGGGTGGGGAAATTATCCTTTGGATAGGCCTTGCTCAAGTCACGAAATTCCATGCACACATGGATCGTATCTATGTTTTGTTAACTGGAATAGGATTTGACACCCATTTTGTCAATTATACGGGGTTGATGAAACCAACTTTAAGCAGTTTCTCCACTTCAACATTAATAGTTGTTGCTTTCCGAGGATTCACCGGATGAATCTTTTGTGAGACCAGCTTGGCATCAGGATAAGTCGTTATCTCATGTTCTATTATTCTTGGATCGATGCCTGGCATTTCCTTGTAAGACCAGAAAAAAACACCCCATAATTATTTAAAAAAATCTGTATAGATCTGAATCTCTTCGGGGGAGCAATCCGCTCCAACAAAGACATTCTCCATGATGCCATGGGTTCTATAGATGTCAATAGGTATCATTTCAATGATAGTTTCCATATTACCCTCGAAATAAACTACGTGTGTAGCGAGAGGATTAATAGGACAAGACCTATCTCCAGTCATAGTCAACACGAATTCACCTGCCTCTATTCTTCTTAAATCCAGGAGAAAATAAGATCTGTGATGGAGATCTGTTCGACAACACAGGTGTTCCAACAGAGGACAAATACCTTCAATAACCACTCACATAACCAGATCAAATATCAACACACCGATGTTTTCACATGGTAAAAACCCTATGGGGAAACATCCACGGCCCCAGCCAACGCAACCACTTGGAGCAGTTTATTAATCCAAAGAAAAATATTATAGAGAGATTTTACAAGAGAGTTTCTCACAATCGATCATCGGAAAATGACCCTCCATGCTCTTTAAATAGAGATCATGGACCAATCGGGTGTTAAGCCACAGATCAATGGTCATTAAGATCGAGGAGAGTATGAACCATCAGATCACTCTATGTTGGGAACATATCGTGACCGTCAGATTTCCTAACTACAAATGCATAGTAATGCATACTAAAGAAACACACTAAGAAACACACTTTTACCTAATGACATATTAGACCAAGTAGATATTAACTAAATCCTAAGTGTCTAAATATCCTAACATCCCCCCTTAGGAACAACTTTGGATAGGATTGAAGGATTTACAATAGTGACACAATAGGAGAAGGAAAGGAGGCATTAGAGCCTATCCCCCCTTAATGACAACTTCTTGAACTCCTAACATGGATCGAAGTTTGGAAAAATTCACTTCTGTAAGAGACTTTGTGAAAATGTCTGCAACTTGATCTTTTGTAGGGCAAAAGAGAACTTCAATAACTTGATCATGAATTAGCTTTCTAATGAAGTGCATGTGTAGCTCGATGTGTTTGCTACGTTGATGTTGAACTGGGTCTTTGGTGAGATTGATGGCACTCTGATTGTCACACCAAAGGTTGGTCGGATGCTAGTGCTGGAATCCAAACTCTGAAAGGATCTGTCAAAGCCACAGGGCTTCCTGACTTGCATTTACCACTACTCAGTACTCTTCTTCTATTGAAGAAAGTGAAATAGCCTGTTGCTTCTTACAGTCCCAAGTGATAAGTCCTGAACCAAGGCTGAAAACATAACCTGCAGTAGACTTCCAATCATCAGGGTCGCTGGCCCAATCTGAATCACTAAAACCAACCAATAAATGAGTCCCCCCTGAACTGTAATGTATCCTGAACTGAACTGTACCACGAACATAGCGAAGTATCCTTTTAGCTGATTTCCAATGGCTTTCACGGGGTGTTTCCATATATCGGGCAACAAGACCAACAACAAAGGAAAGATCAGGATGGGTATGAGTCAAGTATAAGAGGCTACCAACTAACTGACGGTACATGGTAGCATCAACTTCAGGAGAAGTAAAGGTGGCAGAAAGCTTGACTCCAAACTGGAAGGGAGAAGGGGTTGGTTTACAATCATCCATGTGAAAGTGATGAAGAAGATCACAAGCATATTTAGTCTGGGAAAGAAAAATTCCTTCATTGGTTTGCAAAACTTGGAGGCCAAGGAAATAGTGCAAAAATCCTAAGTCTTTCATTTCAAATTTCTTCTTAAGGCTAGTTTTCACATGGTTTAGAAGTTTTGAGTCACTACGAGTAAGGATAAGGTCATCAACATAAAGGACAAGGATTATGAGATGTCTTCCTACTTTCTTGGTATAGACATTAGGATCAGAATGGAATCTAGAGAATCCAGTGGCAATAAGAAAGCTATCCATTTTAGCATACCAATCTCGGGGAGCTTGCTTGAGACCATAAAGAGATTTCTTGAGGTGACAAACAAGGCTAGAGTCAGTCTAGACATAGCCAGGAGGTTGTTCCATGTAGATTTCTTCTTGAAAATATCCGTGCAAGAAGGCAGATTTAACATCCATATGATGGACCTCCCATTTATGTGAGGCAGCAAGGGAAAGAAAAAGGCGGATGGAATTCATTTTTTCTATAGAGGCAAAGGTTTCATTATAGTCAATTCCTTCAACTTGGGAAAATCCTTTGGAAACTAATTGAGCCTTGTGTCATTCAACACTTCCATATGATGCATACTTAGTTATGTAGACCCATTTGCATCTAACAAGTTTTCTTCCTTTTGGAAGAGGTACAAGATCCCAAGTATCGTTTGCCATTAAAGAACGATACTCTTCATTCATTGTTGTATCCCAATCTAGATGACCTGAAGCTTCTATAAATGTATCTGGATCATGACTTTCTTAAAATTGAGCCAAAAGAGAAGAGGCTCACTAGAACTGTGAACGTGGCCGATGCTAATCTGAAGGATCATCGACAAGATCACCAATTGCTTCTCATGTTGAACAAACCCATCTAGGAAGCGGTGGAGCTGGTGCCGGTTCAGGTTCAAAGGACTCATATGGAGGAGGGTGAGTAGGCGGAGGTGGATTTTCATCCTCATTGTCATCATCTAAAGAAGAAATCATATCATAAGAAGGCACAAAAGTTGAAGATGGCTCACAGGCTGAAGAAGGCACAATCGTTGAATTAGGCTCACAGACCAAGAGATTTTCATCAAATTTAACATCTCTTCTAATAATAATTCAATTACAATGTGATTGAAGGAGTCTGTAACCTTTGACATCTTCATAATAACCAACAAATATACACTTCTCACTTTTAGGCTGTAATGCTTTCCTTTTCTCATCAGGAATGTGAGCCCATGCTATACTGCCAAATACACAGAAGTGACTTACATCTGGTTTAATTTTATTCCAAGCTTCTTCCAGTGTTATATTTTTAAGAGCCTTTGTGGGAGTGCGATTTACTATATAATTTGCACAGTTGATGGCTTCTGCCCAATACTTTAGACTCAATCCCTTAGATTGGATCATACAATTAGCCATTTCTTTTAATGTGTGGTTCTTTCTCTCAGCAACACCATTTTGTTGTGGTGTATATGGAACAATGTGTTGCATTTGGATTCCCTGTGTAGTGCAATAGCTTTAAAATTATTGTTCACATATTCGCCTCCATTATCTGTTCTTAACCTTTGAATTTGATGTCCAAATTTCTTTTCTACAGGGGCCTTGTAGGCCAAAAACTTGACTCTTGAGTTTTAAGAAGTAAACCCACGTACGTCTGGAAAAGTCATCAATGAAAGTTAAGAAATACTTGCACCCAGAAAAAGAAGGAGAAGAAAGTGGACCACACAAATCACTGTGAACAAGCTGCAAAGGACCCGAGGCATGCCAAGAGGCATGTTTGTCAAAATTGTCCCGATGATGTTTGCTGAGAACACAACCGACACAAACACCATCTCTGCATGAAACAAGAGGAAGACTAGTCACCATCTGTTGATTACATAGTTGCTGCAATGAGCGATAGTTTAGATGACCAAACCGCTCATGCCAAATTTTGCTCAATTCATCGCTATGAGCAACAAAAACTGATGAAAAAACTGATGACCCAAAGTTGTCAAACTTGTGCAACCTGGTAATATCATCAGCAATTCCAGTTGCAAGAATATGCTTAGGATCTTTTAGATCCTTGATTACAACTTGGTGAGGTGAAAACTCGATGGTTTTACCTTCACCTGAATGAGTGATTTGATATACTGATAGAATGTTACAAGAAAGATTTGGAACACATACTACATCATTGAAATGACCATTTTCTACCTAAAATGTTCCAGATCCTACACCACTAAGAGATCTATCATCACCAACAAATATTTTCTTGGTGTTACATTCATTTAGAGAAGAAAATATGGCTTTATCTTTAGCCATATGATAAGATGCTCCTGAATCAATAAGCCACTCATCATCAGAAGAAGTAGTAGTAGAAGTTGTATTGAAGGAAAAACCAGAAGCAGAAAGTTCATGTCTGTGAGAAGAAGAAGAAGAAGAATCAATACTAATGTTGTGCTTCTTCATCTCTGCTTCTGAGGATGCCATCTTCTTGAAACATTTGGACTCATCATGACCATCTTTATAAAAAAAGTTGCAATGTCTATTAGTATTCTTACTTTTATATTTTTCTCCTTTGTCACCATTAGGAGTTGAAGATGTCTGAGTGGGTTTGGGACCCTTATTTTGTTTGTTGTTGTAGCGGGGATGTTGCTTCTTGGGATACTTAGGTTTATCTTTTTGCTGGGCAACTAAGGCTTTGTTGGAGGTACCTGCAGTGTTGATCACTCCAAGTTGTACAAGCTTATCTTCCTCTCTAATCAAAGAAGCACAAAATGACTCAAGAGTGGGTTTTTCATAAGCTTTCCCTAGAGCCTCTCTCATGGCATAAAAGGTAGATACAAACACAGAATATGCACTACCTAGCTTAGAAAGAATAAGATATATGAAACGCTCTTCCTCCATTTTTATCTTACAGTCTTTACATAAAATTCTAAGTGTTTTAAACTTAGATAGATAGTCTCCAAGGCAAGAAAAATCACTTGGACTCAAGGTTAGCATTTGATTTTCTAACTATTGTTCTCGAATAATATTGAGTTTACCAAACACAAATTCAATCGTGTTCCAAGCTTCTTCGGGCTCATCAATTCCTTGAAGGTGGTACCTTAAATCGGGAGAGATGGATATTCCGATTAGTCCACATGCTTCGTCATTCCTATTATCCCATTTGGCTTTCTAATCATCATCAGTGGCTGTTGTTTCCTTTCCCAAGGTAATCCGGTACATGCCTTTACTTCTTAATAAATCTTCCATATGGGACTTCCATTGGAAGTAGTTGTTACTGGTAAGAAAGACATTACTTGTAGAATCCATATTAAATATGCAGATAATGTGAATTTAAAAACTGAAACTAATGATCTGGATGGAAAGATCTCGAAAAGTTATGCGGTTTAAAAAAAAACCGTCACTGAAAACGGACTTCTGATGTGAGAGTTATGCCCTTTTAAGAAAAAGGCATAAATGGTAACCAAATAACCATGTGATAGTGTAAGCT
>SNQJ01S0191007.1:0-17655 GCA_010110895.2 Picea sitchensis | reverse complement strand
ATCCCTATGAGTACAAAAACTAGGTATCAAATACCCTATATAAAATTGGGATCCCAAACCCGTACATCCCAAATTGACACTCAAGGTGCCCCTAGAGCTCCCCCCCAGGTCCTATGTCAGTTGGGGGTGCCCCACTAGCTGGGGGCTCTCCAGCTGTAGGAGGTAGCCAACCAATCATAGTTTCCCCTGCCACTGCTACTCTACGGATCAACGTCCGCCACTCTGTCGGTACTCCCACACACTGTTCAAGGACCTCCTCATCCTAGATGTGGACCCATATGCCCTCAGGAACCCCTTGAAGGACCTGCTTGAACCGTTAACGTAGATACTCTAGCATGACCTCAATGTCTCCTTGTGGCTCTCTGGATGGTCCTGCACCGACGTCATCTTGGTGGTGCCTCTGCCCAACCCTCGGCTCTGCGGGCTCTTTTTGAGCCAGCTTCCATCAAGCTGGCTCCCAGACGACCTCTGCCTCTCACCCCCAGGGTATAACATTTGCAAAAAAACACAGATATAGTTTCAACATCCATATAAATGTCTGATCAATGCTATCTACCAAAATAAAAAAAACAGATACAACACATACCTCTCTGGTCCCAATCCTCCCCAAGAGGTAGTACCATGTCAGGGTCTTGTCTGTAATCCATACCAGCGTATGGATACTGAAGAATCACCTGTGGAATCTGATGCCACACTTGAGAAACCATGGCTGTGAAGAAGTGGCCACCCTCCCCTCCTCCATGTCGTGCCAAAACATGGGCCCATCACATCAATCACGACTCTCGCCACGATGCTAGCTCCAAAAGAATCCGCAGGCACAATAGAGGAACCCTCTCCCAAAACCAGGCCACTAAAACTGAACTGAATGGAAAATCACCAGAGTCGGCACACCGACACCAGTTTAGTTGCGACATCATCCGAGTATGCATCAACACACCCCATGTAAAGAGGTCTTCATCAAAGACCTCCTCAACCACCCTTAGTTGACCACTTGTGATTCGTTGAGTTCCCAAGGATCCATATATCCTCACCACCATGGTCACGATGCACTCGGTCAACAATTCATCTATGGCCTCAATCTGGATGACTGAACTCGACATAGGGTTTGACCTAGAACAATGATGTGTCACCATGGTCTTCACTCTGACCTCCACTAGAAGATGGGGATCCAGAAACAATTCCCTCCCACGAAATGGGAGTCCTGTCAAAAAGTAGACATCCTCTGCCACAAAGAATGTCAAATTCTCCCCCCGTACCACGAAGAACTATAGATCAATGCTCCACATCTGAATAAAAAACCAGAGTAAAAACTCTTGCGACCATATCAGAGGACAATCGAAATAATTGAGCAACTCATAGACTGCCAAGTGTTCGCGGACCCGAGGCTACTCCCTCCCAGCCTCTCTTAACCATTCTGAGTCCCACTCTCGCCAATGGACTGACATCATACTCAAGCCTATGTTGATCACCTACATTCACCTAGAAACACCTAATCAACCACATCATCCTTAAAAAATCACAAATATCAAAAAATCATACACCCCTTAGCCTACCCATAGTGCACAACTTTTCCCCATACAATTGTGCATATGTGCGTGACTTTTCTTCCCACAGTTGCACACTAATGCATAGTTGTCTCACCTACAGTCGCACATGGGTGCACAGTTGTCACTTAGAAAGGCATGCATCCAATGTGTTCCTGTTTGTCCAA
The DNA here is from genome assembly GCA_010110895.2 of Picea sitchensis. Lineage (NCBI taxonomy): Eukaryota > Viridiplantae > Streptophyta > Pinopsida > Pinales > Pinaceae > Picea > Picea sitchensis. The sequence continues at coordinate 15,944 of SNQJ01S0191007.1, read as the reverse complement.
CCCACACACACATGTGTGTGACTATTACCTACATAGTCGCATATTATGTGCGATGTCTCCCAACACAGTTGCGCATTCAAAATGCGTGACTATCTTGGAAAAACTGTACATAATGTGCGGGAAACTGAGTTCTACGTGCGCACACATGTGTGTGTGCTCCCCCTTTTTTTGCGCACTAGTGGGACCCTACCCTTAAAAACCCTTGTACGACCCTATGTACATCCCCTACCTAACATCTATCACTAACCTGTCTCTCGCAACTCCCGGATCGGTCGCCTCACGCTCCCGTAATCTCAAAATCACCTCACAAATCTCTCTCTAGATCAACAATAGTGTCAAGTACAAATGAGGTGGCATTATGGGCCCACCATCCATATATAGGCCCTTTTTCTCAACTTCCACATTTTGTTACAGGAACCCTGAGCCTTCATTTTCTGATCCATTCTCAGCCACGAGATCATGATCCAACCATCTACACATTCACATTCCCTAGGTTATCATATGCACTTTTCCCCAAAGGAGTATTTTTCTCACGCCATGTTCAGGTACACATGCTCACTTTCAGTGTTATCAAATATTTGTTATAAGTTATTTATCATCAGATATTGTTCACATCGGGTATTTTGTTTTTTATGTTTGCAGGTACTAGTTCAACACGCTTATAGTCCCTTCAGGTATATGATCGACACTAGCATGTAATTACTCCCTCTATAAACAATTGCATATCCCAGTCACACCCTTTGACATTTTCCTTTAGGGTCCCTACATTCGGCTCTGCAGTATCTTTACCTTTTCCGCGGTTTGGTACTATCAACCGATAACATTCTCCCCCACATGAGTTGTCCCATTCATAGTTCCCCTTGGAAAGTTGAAACTCATGATGATTTCATCCCCTAGGATTGAGAGTCCCGATAGTATTTTTCACTTCCGAGAATGATCCCCATACTTCTTCTCATCATAATTTCTAACCTTCCCAATGGACTCCCGGGTCATATCATCCTACACTTGGTTCTATTGACTGCATCCCTGCAGTTCCATTATCCCTCCATCTCATCCACCATCAGTTTTCCCATCTGTCGATCATCCTCCATCCATTTACCTAATACAGAAGCCCACCCATGGGGCCCCCACCCTCCACAAGTGCTCTTTCACAACCTTGTTCTCTCTACGGGCCAAGCCATATTTTACTGGGGCACCCATTTCTGTATTTGTATACTCAACCCAAATTATTCTTTATTTCTTTGGTAATTGTATAAAGCCCTTATTTCTAGCATATACATATCTTTTTTTCGTCGTCCCCGATGGCCTTCTGGAAAATAAACCCATTTCACCCTTGGTTGGGGCATCCACCCTTTTCTAATATCGACATTGTTAACAAACCTTGAGTATCCCAAATCCATGTACCCACCATCTTTGAGTTTTCCCACTTTGTTAGCCTCTGGCACAGTTTAACCCCATATCTAGTCATCCCCCTAACGCTAGATCCAGTTTTACGATTGTTGCCAATAATACCTCAACACCCCAACCAGGGGAAGTCTTGAGTCCCATAGTGTCTTGGCTTCGTCCATGTTACCTATCAGTTCCTAATATTATCTATTACTCGGTGGATTTCAAGAATCCCTTTTCTTCTTGAACGCCATGTCTCCCTTCCTATCGACATCAACACCATTTCTAGAAGGGAGATATTATCTTGAGTCTCATTACCTTTTCAATGAGGAGTCTCAGACAACACAGAGAGAATCATCATTGTTTTTTGATTCTGTTGACCCCCATAACATTCGACTTCAACAAACTCTCATGTTATGGTGGGTCTTACTATGTGACCGTTGCATCTTTTCATACCAGCCGAAGACCTCTGAATTTATTAGGCCATCAATGCCTATGAGTCACCCATGCATATTACTGTCATCCTTTACTCACTTCAGAGAAATTTTACCATTTAGAATTTTCATCTGCGGTTACCAACCACCCCTGAGGGCACTATAGTTATCTACATCATCATACATCTTCAGTTATAGTCCCACATTTTGGTTTCATGACACGAGCATGGGGCATGCCCACCTCGTTTGTACACCGAGACAGGTTTGGTTCCCACAATTTTCCCTCTCCCTTCGGTGGATCTCTCTTACAGTTCCTCTCTTCACTCTTCCTTACAATGACACTCTCAGCAAAAGAAACATTGATGTATTTCGGCTATACGTATGTTCCTAACCTCACACATAAAGGGGCATATGTTATCACTTAAAAATCGTCTGCAACATTTCACACAATGGTTGAAGAAAGACATCAATTCCAACAACAATTAGTACACCTACAACACCAAAATCCATCAAAAAAGAAAAAAACTATACACTTGGTTCAAAAATTAAAGTGCGCAAATTCACCAAAGGAAGCACGTGCATTGTGCGCAAGATGCACGACTGTCTACTAGAAAATCTGTGGACTTCTCATGAATGACTCATTTATGAATCTTGTTGTCCTCTCAACCACTTCCAGTCCGACCCCCAACATGATTTAACACTCAGATCTGAGCGAAATCTAGCTTGGAGGCTGGTCAAGGGCTAGGGAGTGCCCTAAAAGGCCCCTTTTTCACACTATGAACCAATTGTTTATTGCCATGAATGGACACTATAAATATGTGCCATGGGTGTGCTAGAAAAATAAGAACTTCAAGGTATTGTTATGCTTCAAGAATTCTTCTTGGAGAATCCTCTTTTCTCTTTGAATCATTCAAGCACTATAGCAAGGGCCATTCCACTCACCTCTTGAGAGGATTGACATTGTATTTCTTCACCATTGTCACTTGCCATTGGATGAAGAGAAGAACTCTCTATTAGGGAACTCAAGATCCCTCCCAAGGAGGAAGATGGGATTCATAAGTCCCTTCCTTTCTCTATGGTGTTAGCCTATCAATATATTGATCCATTGGTAGCTATAAGATGGTATTTTTTTGTTTTTCATGGTTCTAGTTCTTGCAAGCTTCTCTAACATTTATTTCTCTTTATTTTTAGTTTTATTTCCTTGTTTCATGTGTATTTGGTTATCTAATAAACTCACAAACCTCTGTCTTGTTTAGCCAACTTAACTAAGAAAGTAAGTGTTGTTTTTTTTGCTCACCCATGTTAAAAAACCAACACAACATAGAGGCTATAATTGACAATGGAAGAGTTGAGATCATAGACGAAGTAAAAGGAGAAAACAAACGATATTTTGTAGAAGATAATCTCGAAGGTTAAAATGTTGGTGACAAAGAATAAAATATTTTCCAAGGATTTCCAAGTGATGTGATTGATTAAGAAAATGTTGATGACCATGAAAAAGAAAGGGAAGAATACCATTTACAACAGTGTGAGAAAGAAGGTGTGATAGGTATTGATGTTATATGTCAAATTGAGAATGTTAAATATATTTTGAATCGTGGAACAAATAGTATTGATAGTGTTGTTGAGATCTTGGTAGAAAAATAAATGAAGATATGAATGCCAACTCATCAATAGTGTTCAATAGCAAATGTAAGTGGTGGAAATTGAGGATATTGTGAATGAATACCATGATTTAGTGAATCAACAACATAAATATAAAGACGATGTTGAAGAAATGTTCCATTAAAGGAGCAAGGTGGATGATCTAGAGAAACATGTTATTGATGCAAAAATAAAGGAGAGTGAAGAATATTAGGAATGGTTATGTTGGCCAAGAAACCCTAAGTCTAAAAACCCTATCACTAGTAAAGAGCACATGTGGATTTTGATTGAAAAGAATGAAAGACGACTAGTGTATAATGATTTAATGATGGTAAAAGGGTTGGAGAATGAGGAACTATTTGAGGGTCAATTGATTGTTAAAGAAGAGATGTGGATAATAGAGTTAGATAAATCGAATATGGGATTGATAAATTCCCATGAGCATGTGATGACAACATTGAGAAGCAACACAGACAAGGTCATGGATACCATTTTGGAATGGACATACATACAATTAAATGGAGGAATGCATGGAGAAGAAAAAGGTAGAAAGTTATGACAACAATGGAGTGCAAGCATGAAATACTTGAAAGTAAAGGCATTGGTAGATGTGAAGGTGATGCAATAGAGGATTGAATATTCTAGTGGAAGGAGAAATTGTTGAAGAAGAATCAATAAAAGGAGCATAAGAGTGTTCTAGTAGAGAAGAGGAATGACATCAAAGAAAAGAGAAATGAAGAGGACTTATTGCTTTCAATAACAAGTTTAATCTTATGTTTGGTTTAGAGAGCATGTGCATTGGTACACATGGGAGAAGTAGAGTCCTCTAAGATCAATGGACTTAGAGAAGAGCAAGGCAAGAGGAAACTTGACATTTCCAAATTTGAGACGAAAAAAGTGAAGAAGATGAAGCCCTTGATGAATTTGTTGGAGTATTGGGAAATATAAAATCCTAAAGGATTGTTGGAGTTTCTTGTAGAAGTAGATTATTATGATGAAGATTATAAGATGGAATATCCATCGATATTATAAAATATTATAGAAGCTTGGAAAATCAAAGAACATGGATATGTGAGAAATTGTATATGGACAAAAGAAACAAAATAGAATGCAAGGTCCATAAATATAGAGGGTTAATCATTGCAAGTAAACGTATGACTAATTTTTCTTACACATTTCAATTTTTTTTTTGTTTGCTAGTTTGTCCGTGACCTGCAGGACTAGCCTGTGGCTGAGAAACTGCGACTTAGGGGCATCTAAGCCATCAAAATCACTCAGGGATCGCACCCATCATGAGCAACACCAACCCTTAACATGGTTAGATTTTTTGTTCCCGTAGGTTTCAAACTGGTGACTTTAACATCACAGAGTGCTTTAACAACACACTCCATCACCGACTGTCCTACACCTCGGGGTTAAAAATTGAAGGACATGGGGGTGGGATTTGATCCACTTATGTGTGCACTAGTCACAATATCATTTAATATAATATCTCTTGGTGAAACCACACGTTCGACCACTACCTCAAGTTTCCCCCATGTCTTCAGGTTAGGCCCTCACGTGAATTGAACCTTGCCCAAGGGTGAAAAACTCCTCGCTTTCCACCATTGGATCCAACCCCTTTAATGGGCATGCATTTCAATTATTTGGAAGTAAAGAAACATTGAGAAATAAATAAGTAATGTTGGTAGTTTGAACATGTTGATTTGAGTCTTTATGAGTTTTCCATTGGAATTGATTGTATGATGAGAATATTTATGATCGTTAGAGTTACAAAATTGTCCATTAGAATGAGAAATTGTGTGAAGAGTATGAATTCATTCAATGTCAATATGGATGCATTGAAAAACATAAAAAAAGAATAAATTAGGATAATTGAATACTCCATGTCTGGAATTGGACTTGTGTGTACATTGCAATGTTGTACGTATAGAAAGAAATTGAATGAAGCATTACTTCTAGTGACGGTGAAGATTGGGAACTATGGACATTAAAGGTAGTTATAAGGAGGACAATGAAGGAAGAAGATGAAGAAAATATTGTCCATATAGGAATGGTAAAGGAATGTATTATTTTAATGTGCCTAAAAAGGTCATAATATTGTAACAAGTGAGCATGTAGAAGAGCTATTAGTGATGATTCCAAAGGAAATTGATGAAGATGATTTTTTCAAGAACGAGAATGCACATGAATATAGAGAAGGTGAGATGTTTTATGGGGTTTTCTTATCCTCGTAACAAGTTGATACATGTTTTTTTTTATAGATGAGATACAAAAGAATAGGAATAAGGAACAAGGATTTGACGAAGGCTTCAAGAAGAATTAAGCACAATCAGGTTGGAAACTAATTGTAGAGAGAAAAACAAAGGTTGTAGCATAGGCAGATAAGTAGGAGTGAAATATTTAGAATATGGCAAGAGAAGATAAATGAAGGATTATAACCAAAGAGTTATAGGAGGAAGAATGAAAGAATAATTGAAGCATAGACTGTAAAAAGAAGAGAGGAAGTGTGAATGAGAATGTTTTGTACACTTAAAGTGTTTTCTAAGTGTGTTGTAAATGAAGAAGACCTTGAAGAGTATAATATGAGTTACAAGAGAATTATTAGATTGTAGAGGTCCATGAAGAAATAAGTTGGCTTGAAGAAGTGGAGAAGAGCACAAATGGGATGGTAAAGGTGAAATATGTAAATTTGGTATGCTCATACAACAAAATAATGACTTAGATATCATAGATGATTGATATGCACAAGAAGATGAAACATTGGTAGAGATGAATATATCCTTGTTGTGTGAAATTATGATGGCCATTGATGAATGAATATTTTGAAACAATATAAGTTTGTGTTGAAGATGACCAATCTAAAATTGATGAATCAAATGATTGTGTTATTGCTTTTGAAAAGAAGCAAATAAATGTTTATGTTTATGTTGAAGAACAACTTAGTGAAGTTCTTTTCCCGGTGAAGAATAGCTTCGATGTTGAGTCAGCTTGTTGTAGTATGGTCTTGACTTTTGAAGAGATACAAATTCAGGGTAAGAAAAATGACTATACGTGTAGAGATGTTGAAATTTTTATGATCAAGCATTGATGCTTGAGATTTAGCAGGAGGTTCGGGAGGAAATGGGCTCAATTGGATTGGAATATTTTGAGACAGTGAGCATCATTAAGTGGGAGTAGTTGGGGGTAGTAAGCATCATTAAGTGGAATCAATTTGAGGCACTAAGCTCCATCGAGAGGGTGTGGGAATAGTTTGAGATGATGAATTTCATTAAGAGAGAGTGGAAGGTTGTAGAAATATTAATTATGTAATATAACATGTAAGGGATTATTTTCTTGTTGTAGCTGTGGAAGGAAGGGTTGGTTGTAGCCTACCTTAGGGGTGTCATACCTCCTTCCTGTTTCATGCATGAACCACAGACTAAATTACTATGGGTACCCTTACATCAAGCAAGGGTTTACAGAGCTAAGGTGGGTCACCCTTCAAGGGCTCACTAGGATGGTAGGTGGGACAAGTATGCACTAGGATTGTAACCTATTACTTGTCCATGGATGGCTGGTGGGGAATAATATATAACACCCACTATTTTTAGCCCCACTATGCATACCCAACCTATGATAAGGTGGAAGGGGTAGACCAATCAAGAGCCCCTCTACCTAGGTCGCGTGGGCCTACATGAAGGTAGGTTAATGAGAGGGAAGGAGGAAGGCATAATGAGGAAGGTGTGAACCCTTATATATACTCAATAAGGATAGGAATGAGCCCTTGTATAGACCCTGGGCCTTTGGCCAACCAATGATATAAATGGCATGTTAGTGGTGCACCTGCCTCACTAGAGGAAGGCTCATAAGTAAATGGCGGAGATGAAGGTAGATATGATGTGTGGCCTACAGTTGAAGAGTATAGGGGAAAAGGGAGAATATAATATGTATATAAATACCAGATGTCAAAAGGGAAGAGTAAAATGGAGAAGAGTGTGGAAGAGGAGAAAAAACAAAAGAAAGAAGAAGATAATTGTTGAATCATCAACAACCTTGTGAGAAAGATGCTCATTTATTTTTAGCTAGGGGAATCTGATGTTGGAGCATTCCTGGGGATTTGACAGTCTTGCACACTCAAAAATATTTTTAATTTGGTTTTGATTTTATTTCACGTTTTTTTTTATCCAACAATGACAAGGGTCTGGTATTTGGATCATTGATCTTTCATCTCTTGGATTTAAAGTTTGAAATTTTCATATATTATAGAAGATACCTTCCTCTAACTTCCCACCAAATTTCATAAGAAAATACAGATTTTAAGGGGTGTACCTAATCTCTACATAGAGCGTGACAAAAAGAAACAAGATGGCATTTCACATGTTCATTTTTCCAAATTAACTTTGAGTATTCAAACCATGAAGCTTAGTTTGTATGTGACACTTAATGAGATGATTAGTGACACTTAACGAGATGATTATTAACTATGTATACATATGATTAATCAAATAAATATTTGAATTATCCAATAAATGTTGTAATTTGAAAATTGAACAATTATCATCTCACAATTTAAATATTTAGGAATGGGACATAATGGGCCTATGAATCTAGAATTTTTTATTTTAATAAACATCTATAAAATTAATTGCCATATATTTTATTATGCATTAAATATTCCATCTTTGTTGAGTATGTATTATTAAACTTAAATGTTATATAATTTTGATTTACAAANACACACACATAATTTGACATCTATTAGAATAATACAAATTTAAAAGAGGAACATGAATTTATTTGACAACTGGCGTCCCAATGCTGGGGTTGTGGTGTATAAGATTCTAGATATTCTGAATATTTATCCTCCAGTTAGCAATGAGAAGGGATTAAGACTGAGTTCGATTTTAAGGATGAATGGATATGCATTAACCTTCTTTGATGGGCCTGCGTTAGCAGGAGGATCCAACTGTGGAGCGGGGGGAGCTATAAACTACCCAAACTCACAAGCACATCGATGGTTTTTTAACTATGGTGATGGAACAAACACAAAAGCGAGTTATTAGGAGTGTGGGATACGCTTACAACCTTTTGGATCGTCAATATATTTAGGTTTTGGGGGACTCAAAAGTTTCCATTCAGTGGCTTAAACAGAAAGGGGAGCTCCAAACAACAAGGTAGGAAAAGTAGAATAAAGGAATTGATTCCCACCTTTAAAGGCATACATTTTCAACATATCTACCGAGAAGCAAATGGGGAGGCCGACCAACTATCTGTTGGGCCCCAAAACTCCCCCTAAATTTTTACAAAATTTAAAGGGCCCCTATTAGAATCTTGATAATTATAATGAGTTACAGAATCAACATTTTCAAATAGTTCCATACCTTGGCTTGCTTTGAAATAAAATTAAGACATTCACTATAGTATGAGACATTTATTACAAGAGTATATGTCAAAAGTTAGAAACGAGCATAAAAATCTCAATTTAAACAAAAACGTCAATTTTTATCAAATGTTTACTTTCGTTTAAATTATGATTATGTGTTCTTTATTTTGCTCATTAGCAAGTTTGACAATTTTGAATAATAAGTTCAATAGTTCATGAAATAATATCTTGGTTGGTTTTTCATTTTCATAAAATCATTTGGTGATATTAATTAATTAACATTTTTTTTCATTTTGCATCTCATTTCAAAATAATAATAATAAAAGAATTATCTATCATTTGTAAAAAACCAAAATTAATATTTTTCTATTCTCCATTAACTTGAAGCTTCTAGATCATATTTGAAAGCAAATTATAAACAATGCTTGTTTATAAGATATAGTTAGTTTAAATTCAATTTTGCTTTTTCTAGATTTTGTTTTATTCACAATTTTTAGGTTATTAATTTAGGTTTCTTTTTGTTTCACAGGTTTCTATTATCAAATATTTGATATGGATCTGATCATGGCTTGATTTTATTATCCAAATACGTTCAAGAGGATTGATCCAAAAATAATTTTGGATTGCTACAAATAATTTTATGAGCAACAACAGATAAAATTTGGAAAGGCATCAAGATCAGACAAGCAATTTTGCAGAACTGATTGCAGCCAAACTGTGAAGCATTAGAAGAAATGGTTGAAAACCCAGAACCCAAATGGACCCATTTACCTTTCACATAGATATTTCCGCAAACAAATTCACAATTTCAGAGATATTAATGTCTTTTTACAAGGAAAATTTCAGGTGGCAAAAATTAATAGTGATGCCCAGAGTGTTCATTCATTGTATAAATATATGAGAAAGTTCAGAGCTGAGGGATCCAAGAATTGGAGAGGAGGATTTTAATCCTTTCTCTTTTGTATATTATTTCTTTTGTAAAATTTTTATTTCTTTTCAAATGGAGTAATGGATGGCTGAAATTTTTGGGAGAATGGACAAGTATTTTCAAAGAAGAATATGGAATTCTAGGTTGCTTAATGGCTTTTGTCCTATGAGTAAAATGGTTTTATTTTCATATAATATCTTCATATTATTTGAATAATTGATTATGCATTGATTTAAATAGCTTTAGTCTTCTTCATCAATGCATGGTTAATTATTATCATTTATGTATTAAGTTTTCCAATCTTTAAAGTCTATTATCCAAAAAAATTCTTCCAGGACTACAGAATGGACAAGTGATTCCAAAAACTTAATAGAACGACATATATGCATTTTGGCTTTAGCCTTTTGTTTATAATGTTGTTATTTATGTTTTTTTTGGCTTTTAGCCTTTGTTTTATAATGTTGTTATTTATGTTTTTTAATCTTGTTACATGTGCATGTCTGATATCTTTAGATTAAATGATCCGCGATGTGTAGGAGGTTTATATTATAAATACCATCTATCATTTGTTTCAATCAAAATACAAATGATGTGATCATATCTTCTCGATTTAAATAATGAGATTTATCTTTGAGTTTTTAAATTGAATGATAAAATGCATAGATTGTTTCCAGATTATCTTGTTGTAATCATGTGCTGTTCATGACACAGCTTTATGTTTTTGTTTCATTTTCCGTCATTAAAACCTAAGTTGCTAATAAATGTTCTGAAATTTATTTAGGACAATCACAAGGTTCATTGCAGATTTATCTCTTGGACATGGAAGTTGGATGCTCACCTTCCACTCATGCATGCTTGGATACACCTCACTAATTCATTGACAGGATAACTTCTTTGTATTTTCTATCATTTACATATCATTGAAACTAGAATGTATGGTTCAAATTTTGACTATCCACATGTTCATGTTTCATTAACTTTTTTGCAAGATTCTTTACATTTATAAAAGAAAACAATAAATATTTTTATGTGCTTCTCTTTATCTACTCTAGAAGTAATAATTTTCACATCAATTTCTCGTAGAAGTTTCGATTAAAACTTTGCAAATTAAATCATGTAACAAACAGACTTGCATATCTTCCTACTAAACACAACCACTACAATTATTATTAGAATGATATATATATATATATATATATATATATATATATATATATATATATATATATATATATATATATATATATATATATATATATATATATATATTGTTTAGTAATTAGTTGCTATTTCTCTCTTTTATTTGTTTCTTTTAGATTCTTAGATTGGCTAACGGAACAATTAAACCCATTAGAACCAGTTACACCAAATGGATTGCTATTTAGACAACCCTGACTGACTGCTCCAGCTGGATCTGACCCATCATTTTCACCACAACAAATGGCTAGGTTGAGGGTTGAGGTCGTTTTAATGATTAAATGTTTCACCCATCAGCTTTTCATAATTCCATATTTATAAATCCTTCTTATATATCATCTTATAATGCACTACAAGGCACGCTAACCATTTGGAGTCAATTTCTTCAAATTTTAAATGGCTTCAAATTACTATGTCTACCATGCTTTGGGCTGTCTCAGCACTACCACTTATTTCCAACAAGACAGTTGATATATTTTCATAACTCACCTTTGATGGTGAAGGAACATTATCCCCAGTAGGACCATATTTCAACTTTTTTACAAGTGTTTAAGACATAAAATCATTGGATTCTAATGTTACATGCATTGCCTGGCCTCAATTCTGGTGGCTCCAAGTTAAGGTTTTGGTTTGAATATTTTCTGGCCAATTCTATTCATTCTTTGTTCCAGCTTGTATTTCTGTGTTTTATCAGATTTTTTTTTACATAAACGGTTATAGATTATATTAATGGGGTGGACTAGCCACAGATCCGATTACAAAATGGCCTCGAATTTCTTCGGGTCTGTCTTTCTGAACCATTCTACTTCTATAGCTAAAGACTAGTGAACTGAACTAGTTCCTGTACGTCTTCTAATAGAACTGGATTAAGTTTAAATGATGAAACTCCAGTCACTGTTTCAGCATAAGTCTCAGCACTGTTTCAGCGTATGTCTCAGCACTGTTTCAACATTTGTTACAGCGGTGTTTCAGCATATGTTCCAGCACTGTTTCAACATATGTTCCAGCATTGTGTTTCAACATAAGTTACAACACTGTTTCAACATATGTTCCAGCACTGTTTCAGCATATGTTCCAGCACTGTGTTTCAGCATATGTTCCAGCACTGTGTTTCAGCATATGTTACAGCACTGTGTTTCATCATATGTTCCAGCACTGTGTTTCAGCATATGTTCCAGCACTATGTTTCAACATATGTTATAGCACTGTGTTTCAGCATATGTTCCAACCATCCTTCGCACAACCATCTACAATCTTTTACACGTTGTTGTCCTTTTCAAGGGATATAGATTTTTGTTGGGTCTCCGTCATTTATGCATATATCTCCTTGGGCCAGGAGGCAACCTTTATTGGCTAAAGCATCTGCTTCTTTGTTTAAGTCCCTAAGTATATGGTAGCAGCTGAAGGAGGTGAAGTCCTGGAGAGTGTGTCTTAGTCTTTGTAGGTTCTTATTTAGTCCAACATCATTGAACTGCCCTCCCGAATGTATCATTTTGATCAAGATTTCGGAGTCTCCGAACACTTGTAGATTCCGGTGGCCTCTTACCTTAGCTATCTGGCAAACTTTTATTAGACTCAGGATTTATGCTTGGTTATTAGTTCGTTGTCCAAGTCCCCAACTGAAGGTTTCTAGCGTTGTCCCTTCGCTGGAGTAAATGATTCCTCCAGCTCCCGCTATGCCAGGATTTCCCTTGGAGGCGCCGTCGAAGAATGCTGTAGTTATTGCTTGCTTCTGCCACCATCTTTGGAAAGTGTCATTATTATCTCTTAGCCTCCAATTTGTTTCGGAATGGGTTTTTTCAATGCTTTGGGTCCTAGAAGTGAGCATAGGGTTACCGAGCCAATTCTTTTCTTCCTGCTGTAGCGAGATATCTGTTTTGTGGGCTTGAGAACTCAGAGTTTCTAAGAGGAGACCTTTTTCTTTCGTTGCTACCATGCTGGGGGTCCATGCTATGTTGTTGAAGATTTGCTCGTTTCTTGCAAGCCATAGTTTCCAACACACATACTTAGGGATGGAGATCTAGATTCTGGCCCAAAGCGTTTTCATTGAGAGCGAGGGATAGCAGTCCTTCCAGTTTGTGAAGAGATCTACAACAAAGATGTTCGAGGGGACAACAACATTGAGACCATGGAGAGTAAGGAACCAGACTTTGTTTGCAAATTGACAGTCTACAAACAAATGGTTAGATGTTTCCATTGCTTCTTTGCATAGAGCACATCTGTGGGGGCCTACAATATTTCTTTTCATTAAGTTTTCTCCAGTCAAGACCTTTTTGTGCATTAGAATCCAGAAGAAAAAATTAACCTTGGGGATCGTTGTAGAGTCCCAAACGTCCTTCCAAATTTTTGCTGGGGGTGGTCTGTCTTTCTGGCATTGAAGCATAGCGTAGCCTTTGGCTGTAGAATAACTCCCTGTAGGTCCCCAGCCCCATTTGTCTTTTTCATTCATGTGCACTGGTGCTGTGTCTCGGAGCTCTGCTTTGAGCGTTTCAAGCTGTTGAAGGAGACGATTTGGAACATTGCCGAAGTGCCAGTCTGACCAGGAGCTGTCCTCATTCCATTTTGAGATATCATTGATCCTATGTATTCCTCTCTGGGAAAGAAAAATGCGGATTTCATTCAGGCTGACGTTTGAGGCAAGGGGCGGCATCCCCATTACCCGATCTGTCCATAGGCAAGTCCGTCTGCCGTTTCCAGGAACTCGGTACAGATCCTGGGTGAAGATTCGCGTCCCTTTGAGGCATAATTGCCATAGCTGCGTGCTTTTCCTGTGGAAAGCGTTTTGTAAATTTCGGATTTGAGCACTGGGAACGTATTTGTGCAGGAGCGTTTTACTTACAGGATGAGAAGGCTCATTGTACATCTTCCATAGGATTTTGCATCCAAGGCCAATGCTAACAAGAGTTGGATCTCTAATCTGGAGCCCGCCTTCTCTCATGGGCAGCTTTACTGTTTCCCATCTGACCAAATGGAACTTGTGTTGATTCCCTTTGCCACCATGCCACAGGAAATCTCTCAGGAACTTGTTGATTTGCCCATAAATTGATTTGGGTGCTAGGAGATAAGCTGCTTGGTAGATCGGTAGTGAGGAGAGAGTTGCCTTTATCAATGTTAATTTTCCTCCGTGTGTGAGCCAGTGTCCTCCCCAGGCATCAATTTTCCCTTTAATTTTTTTTAGGACTCCTTCCCACAGGTTGAATTTATTGATGCCCAATGTTAGTGGCAGCCCAAGGTACTGTATCTTCTCCCAATCTGCATACCCTTTGAACCCCAAGGTGCTGGCAATCCTTTGGGTTTTGTGTTCTGTTTCATTCCAACTATAGACAACACTTTTCCTTTCGCTTATCAAAGCTCCTGACACATTGCAGTAGTTCTAAAGTATGATCTTAAATGTAGAAGCTACTCTGTTTGAGGCTCCTCCTAGCATCAAAGAATCATCCGCAAACAGAGCGTGATTAATAGGCTTGAGGTCCTTCGTAATTCTCAGGCCTGGGACAAATCCTATTAACATTTCCTGCTCCAGCTTCCTACTGAGTGAATCCGCCATTAAAATGTACATAAAAGGGGAGAGAGGGAAGCCTTGCCTCAACCCCCTCGAAGATTTGAAGAACTTTGCTGGCCTCCCGTTTACCAAAGGTGCTATCCATGGGTTGTGGGTGCAGGCTTGTATCAGGTTTACAAACTCTTGCTCAAATCCAAATGAGAGTAGCACTTGATATAGAAAGGTCAGTTTTACTCTGTCAAAGGCGTTAGCCATGTCTAACTTGATCAACATGCCCTTCTCTTTTCTGAGTTTGCTGGAATGCATAGCTTCCTGAACTAGGATCACATTATCCAGGATATGTCTCCCTTTGATGAATCCTCCCTGCGATTATGAAATGAGTTTGCTCAGCAGTGGCTTTCGTATGTTTGCAAGGAGTTTTGCAATTATCTTATAAGAGGCGTTGCAAAGGGAGATTGGCCTGAATCTATCAAAGGAGACGGGGTTTGTTTCTTTCGGGATTAAAGTGAGGAATGTTGAGTTGGTGGCACCTCCCAGTTTTGCTTTCTGAAGGAATCCTTTTATCATTCTCATGAGATCAGATTTGATTATATTCCAACATGTCCTGTAAAAATGAACAGTGAACCCATCTGGCCCTGGAGCTTTGTCAGGGGCCATGGACCAGATGATTTTGCAGATTTCTTCCTCGTTGGTTGGGCTCAAAAGTGTTGTGTTATCTTCTTTTGTAACCAGAGCCAGGATGTTCTTGAGGAAGTCCTTGCTGCCTTCTTCGTTATCATCATTCTCTTTGTTGTAAAGATGGTGAAAGTGAGAGACAACATCAACCTTTATTTGATCTATTCCTTTGCAAATCTTCCCATCATTGGATGTGATTTCAGAGATGTGATTCCTGGAGAGTCGGGCTTTGAATTGGCGATGGAAGTAAGATGTATTTCTGTCCTCGGATTCCAACCATAAGCAACGAGATTTTAATCTCCAATATTCTTCTTCGATTCTGAAGGAATGGTAAGTTTTACTTTGGATTGCTTGCTCCTTTTCCAGATCTGAGTTAACAATTTCTTTTATTTCCATTTCGTTTTTCATCTTTCCCAACTGTTGCACTAGCTCCTTTCTTTGGGTGTTGGGATTACTTTCCGGTCTTTTACTCCATTCCTTGAGAGTTGGTTTTGTTATTTTAAGTTTTTGTTCCCAGACAAAATGGGGAGACCCAGTTACTGTGGTGGCCCATGCCATTCGGACTGTCTCATAGAAACCACTCTTTTCTTTCCACAAAGGGCTGAATCTGAATGGGATTGGGCCTAAAATTTCTTCATCCTCTAACGAAAGAAGAATGGGTTTGTGGTCTGAGGTAAGCTTGGGAAGGATGGCTGTGGAGATTAGCTTCCTTTCCAACAACAAAGTGCTTTGAACCAAGAACCTGTCCAATCTGGCAGAAATGTGTTCCTCCCCTGTCCTATTATTGGTCCAGGTGTAGAGCCCTCTGCGTGG
>SNQJ01S0191006.1:6334-18035 GCA_010110895.2 Picea sitchensis | reverse complement strand
ATTTTGTTGTGATCTGGACGGGACGAGAGCATTGAAGCAAAGCTTGGAACAACAGAGATATAAGGAAAGCGATCACAAGGTATGTCCATAATCCTTATCTCTCAGTTCATTCAATAGGCTAGATCTAGGGAAAGTGTATTATTTTGTCTTGTTTTGTTCTAGACACCAGGTGGATCTAGGGAGGTCGGTTAGTGTCCGCACCTACGGACTTATCCTATAACAAAATTGGTGACTCCACTAGGGAAAACATCCCTTTTGTCTTTTTGGTTTTTGAACTTTCTGTGTCCATTTGCTCTGTTTGCATTTTTCTCTTGATTTGTTCGTCTCTGAGTCCTCAGGATACCCTGAGAGACCTTCTGGGTCTATAAGCCAATTTGATTTTTGCTTTCTCTTTCAAATTTTTCATTATTTTCAGGGATTCTCGCACTGTGTCCATTAGCATCCTGCGAGAACCTTGACTGTTCGCACCTTGCATATACATTTCAATGCGGATAGTTCGTGTGCTGTATCAAAGTGGCCTGCGAGAACTTTAGTTTCTCGTATTGTGTTCCACACTAGCCTGCGAACATTTTTTGAAAATTTTTGAATTCAAGTTTTGATCCTGTCAATAGCTCATGTATGTTGATTTGGACCTCTTTGGCTTATTACATCAGTGACTTACCTATCTTTTGCTATAATTGGCTTGTTGGAACTGATCTAGGTTTTCTAGGTGATTTCTTGCCTTTAAAACTTGACTTTCATTTCTTAGCTTTTGTTGGCATTGTCATTCTTTCTGCCTTATAGAGTTGAGTGTATCTGACTAGCTGAGATCCAGGGATTGGTTGAAAGTTGAGTGTTGGGTGGTTCTCTTGTACTTGTTGGTTCGAAAGGACAAAATTTTTCATTTACATTGAGAAGCTCCTTGGTTTGCTTTTGTTTTTGCCTTCATTGAAAGTTTTGGATTTTGGGTTATTTTGTTTGAGTTGTTATTATTTGGTTTTCTTTTCTCATTATTCAGAGTTCTTCTTGGAAAGTGAATTGCATATTTTCTTTCAAGTTTTGTTTTTGCTTTTGCGAGAACATTGAAAATCAAAGTTTTAAATTAGTTAATTTTGTTAAAGGTGTTATTATTCTTCCATAGTTCCAAACAAACTTGTGGAAGTAACTTGTCAAACCCAAAAATCTTCTAAGATTATCCAATGTTTTGGGAATTGGCTAGTCCATCATGGCCTTAATCTTGTTAGGGTCTACCTTGACACTTTCACGAGATACAATATGACTAAAATATTCTACCTCATTCACCCCAAAGAAACATTTGGATGGTTTGACATATACTTGTTTCTCCTTTAGTAGTTGTAACACCCTGTCAACATGTCGAACATGATCCTCCTAAGACTTTCTATAGATTAGTATATCATCATAAAATACCAACACAAATTTTCGAAGGAAGGGATTGAAAATTGAATTCATCGACCCTTGGAATGTGGAAGGTGAATTTGTAAGGACAAAAGGCATGAAAAAAAATCATAATGGCCTTTATGAGTTCTGAATGTTGTTTTTGGCATATCTGATTCCTTCATTATATTCTGATTATACCCTGAATGAAGATACAACTTTGTGAAGTATATTGCTCCATGTATTTCATATAAAACTTCATCAATGAAGCGAATGGGAAACTTATCTTTAATGGTGATCTTGTTGAGCTCTCTATAGTCTTAACACATATGCCATGATCCCTCTTTCTTGAGTACCATTACCACTAGTGCAGAGTAAGAACTTTGGCTAGGTCTAATAATGCTAGCCTCTAACATTTCTTCAACCATACACTAAATTTCACTCTTCCGGGAATAAGGGTATCTATAAGGCCTGATGTTAGGAGGAAAATTCCCATGAGTTAAGTGAATAACATGATCATGATTGTGAATGGGTGGAATACCTCTAGGAATATATTCAAATACTTTGGAATTCTTAACAATAATCCCTTGGAGATCAAGGGGAATAGATGGATTAGATTTTTGAACATCTAGTGAGCATAGTTGTACAATTACACCCTGATGCCCATTTTTGAATAATCTTTTCATTCCATTAGAGCTTATCACCTTACTAGGTTTTCATGTCATGCCCCTTAACTCAATTTACTTTCCTTCCAATGAAAATTTCATGAAAAGTTCTTGAAAATTAAAATCCATTGTTCCCAATGATTGTGACCATTGGAATCCTAGCACGACATCCGCACCACCCATGGGTATAGTAATAATTGGAATATTCATTACATATCCCCCCATAGTAGGATTTATCTTATGGTATTTTCCTGAGAAATTGATAGTTCCTCCATTTGCAATCATTAATTGAAACTATGGTGTTGGATATATAAAGCAATTGATAGCCTTGGCTAATTTATTGTGAATGAAATTATGAGTACTACTAGAATCAATTAGGACTATTACCTTTTTATTTTTGATATATCCTTCTATCTTGAGGGTTTGAAGAACTTGCTAATTCAAGCTAATGCATTACATGATATGGTGGGAGTCAACTCTTTAGAAGAAATATCTTCTACGTATTCATCCTGAGATGGTTCTTGTTCTTTTTCTTCTTCCTCTTCATAATCTATGTAGAATAATTGCTTCTCACCACACTTATGTCCCTTGTTGTACTTTCTGTCACAATTAAAGAATAATCCTTTTTATTTTATTTCTTCTAATTGTCAAGGTGTCAACCTTGTAGGTTGAGGCGGTTTAAAATAAGGAACATTATTCTATCGATATATGCTAGGAGTGGTCCTTCTAGTAGCCATAGCCATATTTTTACTTTCAACATTTCTCGCGACCTTGAATGGATGCTCCAATGATTTGGGTTCCCAAAGGTGAACCTCATGTTGAATTTGGTCCTTTAAAGTTCCGATGAATACATCAATCAGGTGCTCATATGGAATATCTGTTACCTTTATATTCAGTCTTTGGATGTTCTCAATGTGCTCCACAACTAAACCCTTTTGCTTGATATTTATCAATTGGTTGAAGAAGGTATTTCTCCTTGTATCCTCATAGTGTGCTATCATTTCTTCCATGAAAATTTTCCATGTCACAAGTGATTTACGAGAACAAAGCCATCAATACCACAAAAATTGATTGGGTTCTAAATCTAAATATGTAACTCATACCTTTTGTGTGTGTGGAATATCATGTAGATCAAAGAGTTGCTCCATCTGGAGTACCCATGTGATTGGATCCTTTCCATCACACTTCCTCATATCGATCTTAGGAAATTGGCTGGTCTTCAAACCAAAGTTGTATTGATTCATCTTCCTTGTTTCCTCATCATGAATTTCATGGGATACATTGTCAATTTCAGGTGACCTCTCTATTACAAAATATTTCAATCCTTCCATGATATCCCCTTTTAAACCATCCAACTTAGTATTCATCATCCCTTGTAGTTCATCTTTTGATACTACCTTCTTTTGTAAATCATTTATGTCCCTACGCATTTCTTCACCTTCATCAAGAGTCCAAGTAGGATTTTCTGAAGGATTATTTGGTGTAGAAGTTCCATTTTTTTGGTGGCATGTTTGCCAAGTATGACTACATGGTAGGAATTCCTAATTGTATTAGGAAGAGGTCATCACATACAAGGGAGTGTGAGGTTCTATATATATCTGCTATAGGTGCGGGGTCCAACAATAGTACTCGACCCAATATCTTAGAGAACTAGATAAGGAGGCTTGATCATGCCCTTAGCTATACTATCTGACTACTGAAGTTCTATAGAGTGATCTCCCCGAGTTTTGTTCTCGGTGTACTATAGAAACAAGACGACCAAAAGGTTTACTCGATAAGTCTCAGGATTCTAGAGGGTCTCCTGATATATGCCAGGTATGTGGGAACTCAAATCTGTAGTAGTGTTGTCTAATGCACAACCGTTCAAAAGGGGCCTTCTGATATACTCTAGGTATGTGGAGGAACCCCATTGTCTTCAGGTTGTAGCACTGATGAGTAACGACAAATCCTAGGTTTAGAGACGTCATAACACATTTGTACCTAAAACAATCCCTAAGTTTCTCTCAAATTTATGTTATAATCCTTTTATCCCACTTTATCATAATTTTTGAATCACCCCAATTGGATCTTGTAGTCAAAATATATGCAAATTAATAAAAAACAAAAAAAAAATGCACCTTTTAAACCCTGATTTGGAGGTTGTTCTACTAGATGACCTTTCTTCTATTGTATCTTTAAAATTTTGACCCTTATGGATATGAAATTTCGTTTTGTAGTTCTCTGATATTTCCTCTCTGCAATGCCACACGTTTGATCAAAATTGGATGTGCTAAGTGGAATTTATGGTAACTTCCCCACACCTTGATGACTTTTGGCCTTTCCAAGAGATCGTACTTGTAAATTGTGCCAAGTGCACAATATGTGATATCTTATTCTGAAATTCCACCAGAAATACTACAGACTGCCCATTGACCAATGCACCTAGTATCACTTAATCTGGATACTCACTGAAGACGACATCATTGTACCTTGATCTGTCTACAAAATATCCCATAAGGAGTTCCTTCTGAAACATCCCAGAAAAAACATTATAGTGAAAATTCCAAGGTGTATCAGATATAACAATTAAACCCCAAGAACTTGAGCTATGATACCAAATAATAAGAAAAAAATATCCAAATAGCATGAAAACATCAAAATAAGTACTCCATGCCTTGACAAAGAGATAATTTTATATAATAATCCTCTTCGAGGGGGAAACCTCCTTATACACCACATAAATTTACAAATACAATATGATTGCAAATAAAAAGTTCTCCTTGGTATATATATATAGGGGACTATGAGGTACAATTACAACTAATGGACCCAAGCCGACATAAATTAAATACCAATACTAATGTAATATGAACTAATTAAGGGGTAATGTGCCACTATTTATGGCTTAACACACTTTGTAGTGTGGCATCCCTCTTTCCATGTTAGGGGAGTGCAACTTTAAAGGGTGGTGCTCTATCTCTAACTCAAAGGAGCACCACTTTTGGTTAGAGGAAATCAAGGGAACCTACACCTCTTTCTAAGGGTCAGCTGCAACTTGGATGAGGTTGTTTTTTTTGAATCCTACCCTATGGGATCTATCCTAGGATATAATCCCAACTTAAGGATCCATATCCTCAACCATATCCTTCATTAGTGCATCATGGTTGTGCCTCTCAAGACTATATATTGAAGGTATTTCCAAGGTCAAGGGGGGAAGATTAGAGATCAAACCTTCGATTCTAGAGGAAACATCTGAATTTTGACATCAATATTCATGCAAGTTATGTAAGAGGAGATCTTGGAGAAGTGTTTCAAAATCATACATGGTTTGTAAATGATGTTTTTTGACTTTCCAATTAATAATCAACTTGTCCTATTCCCTTCATGCTTATTTATTTTACATTTTCTTGTCTATTGTCATTTCAATCTTCATAGATATATATTCTTTTCCTAATAATATAGATTATTAATAAGAGTTCCTTTTCTAGTCTTTGCAACATTTCAGTCACAATGAGGAGCTTTGAGATCAAGCCTGTGGATTGGAGCAATGAGGACAAACATCACAACAAGGTACACCACATCATTATTCTTCCCTCTTGTTTGATTGATTTAGTTAGATCTATAAGGAAAGTAGAAACCAATTGTTCTCTTCTCTATTTGGACCAAATATAGGGGTGTTGGTCCAAATGGGAGCTTAGCTTATCTGCAGGGTAAGATTTATCACAACAGAAAATGGCAACTCCACCGGGGTAGAACTTTGACTAGTTTTTCCTCTTTTCCATCTTAGATCCTTGCTCACGATTATATATTTCTTGTTTGATTATTGTTTATGATCTATTCCCCCTTCCCTCTTCCTCATTGAAGAGTTTATAGAGCCATTGACTAAGTCTTTGCTGAGTTTGATCCTTTGAAAGCCGTTTTTTTGAACTTTTCTAGAAAGTGGCACTTCCCCGCAGTTCACACTAGGGCGTCATTTACTTGATTGGTGCTCCCCTTTATCCTTATAGAGGGTTCCATTATCCTGACTTGTGCTCCAGTAAAAATCCTAGGGAGTTCCATTCCCTTAACCGACGCGCCGTCCTTTTGAGATTATGGGCGCCATTCTCCCTTTTTTTCGTGTTTTTGCCTCTTTCTGCCTACTCTTTCTCAGTCTTCTTTTGAGAGGTTTTTTTACTAGTGACTCCTAATTTTCTTTGAATTTGTTTGGATTGAGGATTTGATACTTATCACTCATTTTTATATTTTTTGATCCTGTAAAACTCTTTTAAGTTGCGACATTGGTTCACCATGCTTCTCACTAGTTTGGTCTTTGTCTTGTGATGTTTTCAATTATCTGATTGGTTGGAAGAGTCTATAAAGTTTTTATTGGTCTTGAGTTTCTTTTCAATCTTCTTTAGACCACCTATGTTTTTTGAATGATTGAGATTATTTTTCTTAACACAACATAGCTTGAATTATTTTTCTTGGTGGTCATTTTTAAGGATTGTTGAGTGATTATCTCTTTCTCTTTTGATTGTTTGGGTTCTTGTTGGAGGAATTATGACATTGTGCTTTATTGTCGAATATTTTACTTCTTCATTGAGAAAGTTATTTCACACTTAGTGTCTCTTAGTTCTAATTAGTTTTGAGTGCATTTCTTGTTCGATATTTTTTCTTAATATTCATGTGTATCTGCATTGGATTCTTGCATTGAAAGTAAAAAACTAGAAAGAAATTGCATTTGATTTAGGTTCATTGCATTTATAATCGAACGAACAGAAATTGATTGCATTCAAAGTTTTCGGTGGTACATATTTATAGTTTGGATTTGGTAAATTGCATTGGGTTTATGTATTTTGGAATGGAAAAAGACTATTCTCCTTTCCATATATAGAGTTCATCGAACATAAAGATTTGCATCTCATTTTGTTTCACTCTTTTGGAGTCAAAGTCACAAATATCATCAGTTTCACTTCCATACCCTTGAGTAAACAACAACCTAATAATCAAAGTGCTAATTAAAATCTATCTAGAAAATTTTCTTTCTAGGGCTCTACAAACCTGCATTATCTTAAGTGGAGGGATTTGGAATAGGTGTTGAGAATAACTTTCCAAAGCCATAAAAAAACATAGAATATTTTGATAGGGAGAGAAAATAAAATTCTTGTATAAGCATATCCGGTACCCCCCTCTCACTCAAAATTTAAAAATGAGGTCACATGCAGGAGA
The DNA here is from genome assembly GCA_010110895.2 of Picea sitchensis. Taxonomy (NCBI): domain Eukaryota; kingdom Viridiplantae; phylum Streptophyta; class Pinopsida; order Pinales; family Pinaceae; genus Picea; species Picea sitchensis. The sequence goes on along the minus strand of SNQJ01S0191006.1, from coordinate 10,809 downwards.
GAAGTAGAGATTATCCCTTCTAAGCTTAACCAAATGTAGTGGAACGATCATATATTGGGGGTTCTTCTTGAAGTGTCACTAGTTTCATTAGGTTTCGGTTCTTCGTGAATATCAAATCTGTTCGAGGTCCCCTGGAGTTTACTGGTCCTCTTGTCTTCAATCCTCTAGAATAATTTTGGACTTGATACCCTACCCATACGTTCAATTCTGATTGTCGACTATACTCACCCAGAGGCTGACTAGGAGTTGGTAATGATGAAGGGGAGTAAGACATTGGTCAAAATCAATCGAGCTCCTTGGAGGGTAACCCATGAATAGACCATGAGGGAACTTGCACCAAGGTTTAAGTCCATTAATCAGGTTTCCAACGTAACTGATCCACCCACTCTTTCTGAACCCATTTTCATATTGATCCTGTGACATTGGGTTATTGTTTTTTTGGTTTGCTTCCTATATTTTTCAGCGTGCGTTGTGTGTTTTTCCCTAGAAAACCTTAGGGTTGAGTCTGTGTCTATGGAAGTTCCTAGAAATACCAACAAAGGAACCCATTTTCCTGGGATATGATTTGTTTCTCCTTCTGTGGGACACATTGGTCCTCCTTATATCACTACTTTGACTCTTTCTAGACTCACTATTGGGTTATCAGTCTGGCTGTTTTCCACTCCGGTGAATGTAAATGCTCCTAGTGCTTCATCTATAAGTACTCCACCCTAGGACCATCGACCTCATGTTGATCGTCTTCCTTCTTTTCTCATAGGGTCTTTTTCTCTTCTTCCTCTCTTCCTAGTGAGATATTTGCAGCTAGAAACCATGTGGATACGAATAAGAAGAAAAATAAATTAGGGAGAAAAGTTCCAACCACTGTAGGACACATTGTAAGTGATTAACCAACTACTATTCATAATCTTGGGAGTGTTAATAATTTCGACAAGTCTACAAAGACACATAGTAATCCAAAATTCCTTTGTAGGATTTGTAAGGGTGACCACATTCTTAAGGATTTCCCTGGTATTCCCAAGGTTGTAGAAGTGTGTTCTGAGGGTTCTCAACCCGCTTCGCCAACCAATGTAGGTCATTCTAGTGAAAAACCATCAACTAGTGATAATAAGGTTGAAAGTAAGAATGATAAAGTTAAATTTTATTTCTTGTTATGTAAGGAGATGCACCGCACCGCACCTACCTCTTCCCTCGTATGGATGATGCTTCATATATGTTGAAAAATATTGTCGATTTCCAACAACAAATTCCACCTCCCAACCCACCATTGGTTGATGAAATGGTCAATCTGGTTCCATCATTAGTCAAACCAGTTGATTAGGTGATCCATCTGGTTCCATCATTAGTTGATTCAGTCTATCAAGCGATTGATTTTATGTCCCCTTCAATTTATCCCACTCTCCCCTTGGAGAGTGACGTTAAAGTGGTTGATCCCACTCCTCATAGGAAGAGTGAGGATGTTTCTAAGGTATTTATTATTTCTATAGATTCTTATGGACAAGGGTGCACTTCACCCTTCCCAACGAAACCCCCTTCGAGTAATGAGGCCATTCTTTTTAGATTGGGGTGCATTGTTGGAATATGATATCCCTTCCTATATACCTTTCTAAATCATTGTTCAAGTTTTTGGTAGGGACATTCCTCAGAATATTTTCGATGGAGGTGAATCCATTAGTATTTTATCCTCCATTGCTTGGGAATATCTTGGTCCCCCTCATCTTGCACTGTTGACTCAGAATCTATTGGATTTTAACAAAAGGGATAGTTAACCTTTAGGGACCCTTCCTCATTTTCCTATTACTTTAGAAGGGAAAATTGTCTATATTGATGTGATGATAGTCCACGACCCCTTGGATTTTAATTTTATCCTCGGGTGAGACTATGTTTATTCTATGAAGTCTCTTGTGTCCAAAGTATTTCAATTGATGTGTTTGCCTCACAATGTTAACATGGTGACCATAGGCCAACTTTCATACCTTGGACCTCATATGGCGACCAACCATCTGAATTCCATAAACGGTCCTTATATACCAGCTACATCTGCCTCATAGTGGGTCAATTATGTGGCAACATGTCCCATGTGGTCAACTCTGAATCAGAAGGAATCTCTCCCTTCTTCTGATTTAGATCTGGTAGTTGACATGGTGATATATTCAATAGGGATATTAGAGCTTGATCTCCCTACCCCTATCGTGGCCCTCAAAATGTATTCCTTCCATAGTGTGGTTCTGCCATCTAGTGAAGATCTCTTGGAATCCATGATTGATGTGTTTCCCTTGAAATGTATTCCCTCTAGAGAATTGTCCTCTTGGAATACATGATCAAGTAAAGGTCCTTGATCATAGTTTATTTATTGATTTCAAGCTCATCAAAAAATGAAACTAGGTTTGAGCATAGTTTATTTACTGATTTCAATCTTGTTAAAAAGTGAAAATATATTCGAGCAGAGTTCCCATTTGCGTGTCAAGCTCATTAAAAAATGAAACAAAGGGCCTCAATAAGAGTTTGTAGTTTCAATCTTGTGTAAAAATGAAACCTACCTTGTGAGCACAATTTTCTTCTCTGTGACAATGTCATTAAAAAATGAAACAAAGGTTTGGGAATTGAACCCATAGGTCAAGATAAAAGTTCTTTTCCTATGTCAAGATCATTAAAGAATGAAACAACCGCCTCTACTATTGAGTCAATTATTTTGCTAGATCTCGTAAATATTGAGTCGAGTCTTTCACAAGATCTCGTAAATCTTTAGTCAAGTCTTTCACTAGATCTTGCAAACTAACCTTAATTTCATCCTCCTTTTTCAGTTGACCCTTTTTTCTCCATATGGTACAAAAATAGGTGACAACATAAGTGTCGATGGATGAAACAAATATTGGGGGAGAAGGTCTCCAGCCTCTAGGTATCACGCTAGAGAAAAGCCACTAACTTCCATCACATAGCTCGGGGTAAAGTACCAACTATTCATGGGTTTCGTTCGAAACCTTTGGACATTACGTTGGGAAATATAGATCTCAATATTTTTTCTTTCTCTTGCTCATTAAAACATGAGAATAGGTTACTGAGTACACTTTTATATCTTTTTAGGACTCGTAAAATCTATATGAAAAATGAACTCTTTGGAGTCTCCTTTAAGCTCTTTTAAGACACCCTAAAAATGAAACAATTGTTGAGTGATATTGCATCCTTTCACACTTGTTAAAAGGTTTGAAAGGGCGTATTTCGAGTGGTAGTTTATCTCTTTTTTGTCTTCACAAGACTAATTATGAAAAATTAATACTCTAGTCAAGCATGACTAGAAGAGTTCTCCCCTGTATTATTTTACACTTTTTTCGGGATTTCGACACTAAATTTACAAAAATGTCACTCATGGAGTCGTCTTTAATTTCTTTTCAGACTCTCTAAATGTGAAAAACCACTGATTTTACATTCTTTGGGCTCATAAATATGCATCAAAGGACATATGTGAGTCTAATCTCCAAAACTCATACAGGACTGAACCCCTCCTTGCTAAGGTTCGTTAAACATGTGAGGAGGGACTCATATGAAGGATGAGCTATATCAAGCATTTTTTATCCTCCTCAAGATCGTTAAAAAAGAAAGAGGTACTCATCTATTTGGATGGGGGGGGGGGAATGAAGGAAGCGGGTTAAGTTTTTTGGAATCCTTTATGGAGGATATTGTTTCCCTTGAACATGGCACCATTTGCATCTTGTCTTACAGTTGGGTAATATTATTGTCTCCGAGTCATACCAATTCCATGTGTCATTATAAGTTTTTGTTCCAGTTGAAAAGTGCTCTTATTTCCATCAAATTATGTTCATGTTACTCGTCGAGTCAATGATTCCAAGTCAGTTGTCATGCTTCATAATTTTCAAGGGAAGTTTCACTTCAAACCATCCATCTGTAGTATTACTAGTTTGTGTTTCCTTTTCCAGTCCATACTCATTTGATTCACCATCTTACATCACTTTCTTGTGTCAATTTTGTGTCGATGATGAGGGATACATCAGGGGCCTCCTTTGATGAGTGTTTTCCTGTCGACTTCATCAAATTATCCGGTAATTAGACTTAGAGACCAATTAGTACCTTGGGACCTAAATGGCTCAATGGAATGCCTCCTCTGTTTTGAGCATAGGTTTACATCATTGACCTCTAATCGGATGATTCCATGAGTGTTCAAACTCAACTCATTTATTCACATTCGTTGGAATGTACTAGGGTACCTTGGGAATCAATGAAATCATTGGTGATTTCCCTTGCACTTGTTAAAGGTTTACCTCAACAAACAATAATCAAGTGATGTATACCATGTTTGACATCAAATCATCTATTCACATGGCTAGATTCGTACCACATCAGGATTAGGACGAAGACCCTAGGTTGGGTGCTCACTCTGTTATGTGATTTTCCCATGCTATGATGAGATCATTCAAGAATGTAAAATATTTCGGTACAATCACCATTCTAGAAATCTTATT
>SNQJ01S0191005.1:13339-29981 GCA_010110895.2 Picea sitchensis | reverse complement strand
ATATTTCCATACCTACTGACCTAATGCTTCTCCATGACAATAAGGCTCAATATCAATGATGTGGCTCATGGCTGAAAAGTAGCTCGAAAATCTCTTTGGTCTCTTTCTCTCTCGGAATGTGCCTTGAGGAGTTGGATGTCCCTTTACCTCCTGCAGAGTTTTTTGAGCCCAGAAAAGTATTTTATGGCCTATTGTAATGTCTCTGTGAACATCAACTGGAGAAACTGGATCAACTGGAACACCTGGATCAACTGGAACAATGGATGTCTCCTTCTGAATGTTTGAAGGGGGAGAGGATACTAACTCGCTGTCAATCTCCATATGAGATTCTCTGGATCTTCGAAAGGATATCTCCTCCTCAAAGATGACATCTCTACTCACCTCAATCTGTCTCTGACCAGGGATGTAGATTCAACATGCCTTCGAAGATTCACTGTATCCAAAAAATGTACCCTTTCTGCCTGAAGGTTCTAGCTTAGACCTCTTCTCTTTGGGTACATGAAAGTATACTGGACACCCAAATATCCTAAATTTCCCAATCCCAGGCTTCTCTCTGGTGAAGGCTTCTTCAGGATTTATGTTCTTCAAAATTTGGAGAGGACTCCTGTTTTGAACATATACTGTTGTCATGCATTCTTATTCCCACATAATCATAGGTAGTCTCTGATCATGTATCATTTCTTTGGTTGCATCAATGATGGTTCTGTTATTCCTCTCCGCAACCCCATTTTGATGAGGGTTGTAAGGAACTGTGTACTCCCTATAGATCCCTGCTTCAATACAGAAGTTGCTGAAATCCTTGGAGGTGTATTCTCCTCCATTATTTGATCTTAGTACCTTGATCTTTATTCTGGTCAAGTTCTCAACCTGAGATTTGAATTCTTGAAATATTGCAAGGACTCCATCCTTGGCCTTCAGGAAATAAATCCAATATTTACGAGAGTGATCATCTATGAAGAGTACATAGTACAAATATCCATTCAGGGAGGCAACAATCATTGGTCCACACACATCTGAATGTATCAAGTCCAATATTTCCTTGGATTTGTTGTCACTTCTCAAGAAGGATCCCTTGAAATTTTTTCCAAGGGAACAACCTCTGCAAACACATTTATGATAAATATGTATCTTTGGAAGGCCTGTTACCATTTTCCCTAGAGCTAGAAGGGATCTAAAATGAATGTGAGAAAGTCTCCTATGCCATAGATCAATCAAGCTGATAGTATCATGTAACAGGTCCTGGACTGGTCGGATAGTCAACCTGTATAACACCGATTACTCTGGCAGAATTTATATGTGAGTCCTTGTGCTATGCAAGAACTTTTCCTTCAGAAAAGGTAACCTTGTAGCCTTTGTCTTCTAAGGCAGAAATGGAGACAAGGTTCCTTTTCATCCCAGGTACATATAGTACCTCACTTAACTGAAGAGGTATGTAAGAATCTAGTTGGAATGTAGAAGTTCCAACCCCTTTCATATTATATCTGGAATTGTCTCCAAGTACAACATGTAGATTGGTCTCTTTCTCAACAAGATCTGTCAGATGATATCTATATCCGGTCATGTGCCTAGAGGCACCACTGTCAATTAACCAAATATCATTATCGGTAGGAATCATACTCGAGAGTGATGAAATGAAAAAGAAGGATTTTTCTTTGATGTATTCATGTCTCTAAAGTCTTGGCTCCTAGGAACTGAATTTGCTTGATTCATCAAGATTATCTTCCATCATAGTTCTGTTCATCATGTTTTCAGATTCTTCACAAACCCTTACCAACTGGAATAGGAAACCTAATGGCTAGGCTAGGCTAGAAATATTAGTTTTTTTTGGGATTATCACTGCCAAAAATAATCCTCGAAAGTCAGAAGAACACTGGTGAGCTGAAAAACTCCTTCAATAAACTGCAAAAACCCTAAATCTACATTTTCTGCAGAAAATTGTGAAACCCTAGGGCCAAAAATCCAAAAATATTGAAATTGAAATCTGAAAGTTGCTAGAGGTGAGGTGAGGGAGGCCGTACACCCCTATGTAATTTTTATCCCCAAAGTTTCAGTATTAAGTGCTGGAACACCCAAAAGGGAGAGGGTTGTACAGATTTCTGGAAACCCTTGGAGGGCCGTACGGTTATGCAGAAAAGAGGACAAATTGATTTGAAGGATTTTGCAATGGCTTCTTCAAGACCTATGCTCTGAAACCATGTTAATTTTTCACTATTTATGGCTCAAGTATGAGGTTTATTTCATTTTATCATTTACTTGAACCATAAACAAATGCAACTATAGAATTTACAAGTGTTGGAATAACCAAGATCACAAGAAGAACTACCATGCAAAAGAACAGAATAAATATCCAGGGAAACCCTTCTACTCAAGGGAAGAAAACCCAACAATCCTTTTATATATTCTCAAGAGAAGATCCCCCAACCATAAAATCCTAATGCACACAAGAGGGTGCTTCTACAACCTTGAAACTTGCACCCAAGAGAGGTGCACACTTCATCCCTAGAAGATGTACTTGCTGGAATTTCCAAATGATTTGTGACTTGTGTGTTTCCTCAATGGGGAAATCACCTTTATTTATACTAGATTGGACACAACAAAAGTGGTGTCTCTTGGCACAACAAGGCCGACCTCAATAAATCATAAAATGATTAATTATTACAATAAACTTTAATTATCTTTCACATATGGTAGGGCTGACCTGTACCATTTACATCACAATTAGGGTTACAGGAAAATATTACATTTATAAAATATAACAAGAGATCCACACATCCTCTAGTGCTCAACCAATAGTGACACATCCATCTGTGCTCAGCCATAGGGACGTCCTACTCAACAAAATCATTTGGAGTACCACATCGTCTCATCTCTCACACAGAGGAGAATGACACACCCATCACATGGGCATCCTCACCCCACACACGGGCACACATCATCTCATCTTAGTCCAGATAGGAATGAGACACCCATATCATGGGCACACCCAACACATGGGCTTTCTCACAGGTCAGCTCAACTTAGTCTCAGAGGAGAACGTGTCCTGGAGGATGTCTCATGAATTTGCAATCATTAACACTTACCACACTGCCTCCTTTGTTGTATTTATTTTTTCCTTGAGTGTCCATGCTGCAGATGTAGGCTAAAACAAAGACTAGTAAAGACAAAAAGATTCAAACGCTAAAAATCATACATGGCACTTTACTCATTGAATGACAGGGTTAGGGCTTGTTTAAATGTGTCAATAAACTCAACAATACGATGAGAAAGTCTTTGGATTGGATTTATGTAGGCACGTATTTTTTGACAAACAAAAAACATACCTCTTGAATATTTGTGCAACGAAATTTGGGAAGACAGAGGATGCGTAGCATGCGTAGAGGATGTGTAGCGTGCAATTATGTGTGGAGTTTGCGTAGCAGATGGACATGTTTTGCGTTGCGAGTGGAAAAATTGAATTTCCTGCAAACAAGAGACCTGATCGAAGGTAGAGGGTTATTTTTCAATGAAAATGGGATTGAGAGACATGCATATTCCAAGCAAATAATGGTTTGAAGTATGATTAGACTGTTTTAGGGTGATATGCCAATTAGTGTAGCACCAAGGAGTTTGCGCATCGTAGGTACTTTTTGCAGGTCAATTACCACACATATTTGAAAAGACAAAAAATATGCCATGAAAACTTTTTATGACTCTTTTTCTTTCATAATGTGTCATCATGTCCCATCACATCCCCGCTAAATCATTCTACCTAGAATTAGACTTGACTGATTTTATGACATGCCATTTTTATGGTTCATAGAAATAATGACCCATTGGCTTTGAAAAAACTCATGAGACACTACTCCTTAGAAGACACACACAACCAAAATGACTCAATTTGGAATGCATTGGTTTTCCCAAGACCAAGGCATGCCTTTTCAAACTCTTGACAAACCTCTAACTCTACCCTAAAAATAATGATACTAACAAAACTAACATAGGAAAGTGATGTGAGATGGTGGATAAAATGAGTATGGACTGACACAGGAAATGGAAACTAGTAATACTGTAGATGGATGGTTTGAAGTGAAACTTCCCTTGAACATTATGAAGCACAACAATTGACTTGGAAACATTGACTCAACGAGTACCAAGAACATAATGTGACGACAATAAGAACACTCTTTGACTAGAATGAAAAAGTATAATGACACATGGAATTTGTATGACTCAAAGACAAGAAAATTACCCAACTGTAAGATGAGATGAAAACATGTGCCATGTTCAAGGGCGACAATAACTACCATAAAGGATTCCAAAAAACTTGACACACTTCCTTCAATTCCCCCCCCCCCCATCTAGATAGATGAGTACCTCTTTCTTTTTTAACAAGCTTGAGGAGGGTAAAAAATGCTCGATATAGCTCATCCTTCAGATGAGTCCCTCAACATATGTTTAATGAACCTGAGGAAGGAGGGGTTTGGTCCCATATGGGTCTTGGAGATTGGAATCACATAGGTGCTTTGATTCATAATTTTATGTGCTAAAAGAAGGTAAACTCGGTGGTTTTTCATGTTTATAGAGTCTGAAAAGAACTTAAAGATGACTCCATGGATGACTCTTTCGTAAATTTAGTCTCCCAAGACTGAAAAAAGTATAAAACAATACAGGGGATAACTATTCTAATCATGCTTGATTAGAGTGTTCATTTATCATAACTAGTCTCGCGAGGCCGAAAAAGAGATAAACTACCACTCGAAAGATGCCCTTTCAAACCTTTTAATGAGTGTGAAAGGAAGGAAGCTCACTCGACAATCTTTTCATGTTTAGGGAGTCTGAAAAGAGATTAAAGGAAACTCCAAAGAGTTCTTTTTTCGTATAGATTTTACGAGTCAAAAAAAGAGATAAAATTATACTCAGTAACACATTCTCATATTTTAACGAGTAGAAGAAAGAAACAAAGGCTAAGCTCGTTCTAGAAAACACTACTACGTTACGATGGGAACAAACCTCGAACAAGGATCACTCCCAACAACGTGTCTCTCTAGAGGTATTTTTCCCCCAGATTGCATGATAGAAGCTAGCGAAGTCACTCCTCCATGATGTCCATAGGTTGGATACCTGCCCCCCAAGTGTCGTTACCTTTGACAAATCTTATTCTTTCCTCGTTTGGGCATCTAGTTACTAATGGGAATTTTTTCACTAGGCGAAGGAAAATAAGTTTCAAGTACTCGATCCAAAGTAAGACTTGATTCGGATGGAGGGGGGTCTGTTTCATTTTTTTACAATCTTGACAAAGATGATGAACTATTCTCGTTAATGTCTATTTCATTTTTAAATGAGCTTGGCACAGGAAAAGAACTATGCTCGTCAAGACCATGTACTACCAAAGGATTAGATAATTCTAAGTATTGTCACACCTAAGTCAAAACCATATTTAACGTGGAAATTTGGGTGGTGGGAGGAGCAGGAAAAAGAGAAAAACCCATGAGCAAGGAATCCTTAAGGAGACCTACTCCTACACTCTCAAAACTATTCTATCCTAGAAAAGGGACGTTATTCACTGCAACATTTTGGATATATGGAGTTGTATAATCAAGTTGGTCAACATTGATATTTTTTTCTTGATGGGGAAATCGTAAGATATGAAACACCGATGATGTGAAGACATTCATTGCATAAAACCAACTATGACCAAGTAAAAAATTATAATCCAAGGGCGCATCAACCACTTTGATATTGATCGAAACAATTTTACCCTACAATGTCGCAATGAAATATTGAAAGAGTCTGTGAGGTTGGAAACCAGACCCATCAAACGCTTTCAAGGTGGTAGTGGACTTCCTAAGTGTAGGAGAACCAAGGGATATAAAAGAAGGAAAATACATGACACAAGTGGACGCTCCCTCATCCAAAACAATGTGATGGATGTTTTTTTACCAACCAAAACTTGAATTTTGAATGCTAAGTGGTGGGAGAGACTCTCCTTAAAATAATCTAGATTAAATGTAATCAGATTCAACTCCTAAGGATCCATGGATCCAATGGCTGACAAAAAAGTTCTACGTTGACTTGGAAAGTGCTGTAGAACTTCGAGGGATGACATAGCACAAGGCTCTTGTGCCAAATATTCAACAATTTTGTGTTTTTGGGCATCGTGGGCATTTGGATTAAATGTCTTCTTTCAAATTACGCTTTGGGTGGGCACAACGTTGCATCAAAAATTGGCTTCTCAATCTAAATAGGCGTTAGGCAAAAATATTGTCATTTAAATTCATTGTAGTACTTGCCCAACTATTTAATTTGTTAATTCGAGGTTTGTAGGCTTATGAAGCACACACACTATATATGCAGGACTGAAGTGGAAGTAATCTAATCTAAATTTCTGAAATGAAATTAATCTAGGAAAGCATTGAAAGACTAACTAAGAAAGCAGGAAATTGCATAAGGGAAAAACAATACAACATGTGAAGAGTTGAACGACAAAATAGATATGTGAGCTCACACAATATATCAATATCAAATTATATTACAAGAGTCAAATGACAAAGCATGAAATAATAAAAAAGCTAAGAATCCCCTTTTAAGACTTCAAGCTGATCTAAGTCTAATATCTCATCTCTAACTCCAACTTCCGAAATTATCCATTACATGATGTCTCACCCCCTTATGAATTATATCCATCATGAAGAGAGAGCACTCTCTTATATACATGAAAGTATTGAAGAGTGTCATAATTACAGATCCACTATTCTCTCAACTTATTCCTTCAAATCCTCCACTCATATCTTGGATAAGATATCCTATCAAAATCTCCACGATCTTCTCCTTTGAATGATTGTCCCAAATATTCTTCAAATCTTCAAAGCTTGAAGATGAAATTCGAATTTGAGGCTAGGTGGTAATATTTGACTTTGTTGAAATCTTCACATATGCCTGCACACATCATCAAACTCATCCAACCTTGATATATAATGAAAATATGTCATTTTTCTAAGATTTTTCTAAGATTTAATACTAAAATGAATATAATGGAAAATAATAAGGAGAAACCCAAGTATCATTATGGAAATGGTATGATGGAAGGTTAATGGGATGATGAAATGTAAGGAATAGTGAAGGAAAACGAGGATATACATGTGACATTTATGAGGCCCAACAATAGGATTGGAAGAAGGAGTAGGAGTGGATGTGGAGGGATTATCGACAACCTTTCGTTTAGTCTAATCACTTGGATGAGTGTCATAATTATTTTCTCAAGTTGTTACATTAACTTCCTTAAACATGTACACCTTAAAGGTGCTTGTGGAAGCATCCCCATGGTGGGAATGACCTGTGTTTCCCCCTTGCGGAGGGGCAGGATTTTGCGCAACCAAATGTTACCGTTTAATTGGTTGGGAGGTATCCTTCAAAAATTTAGTGACAACCTCATGATGAGGTAAGTATTTCGTGTAGTGGTATTCCTCACAAAGCATGCAAGGAGACTTAACCTTCCTAGTTAGTTGAGTATCAACAGTCTTAGGATTATCATGCTCATTAGAAGATTTCTTGGATTTTCCCTTCCTTTTCTTCTTACCTCCTGGTTGCTGAGATGAAGTGTATTGGACCGCATTCACCTCGGAGGTTTGACCAGGAGCGGAAGTAGTTGTGGTGTTTGAAACAAAACTAGGTTCTGGAGCAAGTATTGATGGATCGTTCGACAGATGAGAATCGGGAGGGATCAGACCGTAAAGTCTGTCAAACTATTAATAAAACAAGTCCAAATATTGTGCATGGATGATATCCTTCTCTTTAGTAACAAAATTTCCCATAGAAACATCGCGAGTGATGGGAGGTAAGAGAAAATTTGTAAACCAATCCTCAAGGAGTTGGTCTAGAATTGGAGCCTTAATCAACCATCTTGACCGTCTCCACTCATGGATATGATCATAAATTTAGGTGGAAGAGGATTTCCAAAGTGAGGTAAAAATATCTGTACCGGTCTCATACCGTATATGCAACTGAAAATGTGTCAGGAAAACCATGGCAAGAGCATTAAAGTCGACAAATGAGTTATGTGGGAGCTCGATATACCATTTCGTTGTTGCACCTGTAAGTTTTCTCTAAAAAAGTCTAAGATGGGTGGAATCGTCCATAAAAGAGTTGGAAGAACACCATAAACATAAATTCACAATATGATTATTAGGATCTTCCCCAGGTTTTCCATCAAATTTTAGGATGTCAAATGGTAATTTGGCAGGGATGGCGAGCCAAAATGGGGCATGTTGAATGGGATCATTTGTTAAACTCGACAAATATGGTATATCTAACGTAGCCAAGAATAGAAGATGTTGGTTATCCTATGGATACTGGTGATAAACATATTATGCGGGAACACCAGTAGGACCATATCCAAGTTGTTGTGAGATGACAAAAACTAGATGGTCCTCCCATATATGGTGGTTTCTCGGGTTGTCCACCCATGTAAGGTGGTTGTCCTGATTTTCCACCCATGCATTGTGATGGACCTCCTACATAATGAGATTTAACTCATGCCCCCCCCATGTATTTTGGTTGAAGGGATTGCTGCATTTGAATCGCTGGGTTTACATATTGATAGGACAAAGTTCCTTGCGGAGGAATGCTCACCGGATTAGGCTGAGCCCACAAAGGATTCAAAATTTTTGGATATGGAAGTCCAGGATACAAGCTAGTGGTGGTAGGGATAGAAGGACTTGGAGGAGCGGATTTCCCCCATGCTTGTTTATGTTGAAACCACGTAGGTTTCCCCCCAGTAAAAAGTTACCCCGAACTAAAGGTTTCCCCCTAGCTGAAGGTTGGCCTCCCATTGAAGATTGACCTCCAATGTAGGGTGTACTAATTTGTGATGTATGAGATGGAGGATGAGTTACTTGTGTAACCATGGTTGTGTCAATGAATTTACTGCTATCCATATGACCGATGGAATGACCAATTAAGGAACTTGGTGTGTGCATATGGGGAAAAAGTGAAGTAGGAATATTACCTTACTCATGTGCGAAAGGAGATGTATGTGCATGTGGTTGTGTCGGGGTTACTTTGTTCACTGATTTTTATGGTAAAGTAGAAGCACCAACAGTAACAACTACATGATTTGTGGGAAAATATGAGTTCCCAAGTCTTTCAGGAAAACCAAAAGATGATGGTTTCATGCCAAAAGATTGTGTAGTGGAGGAACTGGGTGGTAATAGAACAGAAGAATAATGATCAACATATCTCGTAGATGGTGGATAAATGAGTGGTAGGAAAAATGGATCAGTAAAAAAAGGATTCACGAAAGATGCAAGGCTTTCTACGAAGGTTGTGACCAGTTATTCAATGTGTTGGCCACTTCCAGGAGTGACGCTCTCGGTTTCAGAAGTGTGATCGATGATCATTCCTTCATAAGAAAGATTGTGTTGAAGTCCTTGAACGTTAGGTTCCATACCTTGTATACTGTGAAATATCTGATCCTAAGGCCGACTATGAAAGTCAAAGAAACACACTCCTATTAAAACTAAAAGAAATCAACCAAGAAATAATATGCTCAAGGATATTTTGAAGACGTGATATCAAGCTGCTGGTGAAGAAGTGAGAAGAAGTTACCTCAACCTCCATGTAACAACCCTTCTCGGTGAAATCAACCCTCTCTTTCATTGGATCACCCTCCAAGGGTACTAAGAGTGTGATACTACGTCTGCCCCAAGTACCATGGTAATTCCCACACAATAACCTCTATAGGTACCTAGGAAAGGCCAATAAGGTTACCAACTCGAAGTTAGACTCCGTGCGATCACAATCGATAGTCGGGACTGAACATATGGGCTGGATATCAAAGTTCGAAGCTCTTTAAGAGAACTAAATACAAGTGGACTGATAGACTCCAGAGAAACCCGAATAGATTCGTAGTTCACGAAGCACTAAGACCAACTAAAACCAGTGGTTTCTCAAGAAAAAACCCCAATATACGATTTGTCCACTACGAATCGTTAATATTTGGAGGGGTAATCACTGCTGCTCTCCCACACGTGACCTCGTGTTTATCCCTTGTGTGAGAGTGGGTTACCAGATATGCTTATACGAAAGTTGTATTTTTTCACTCTTTAGTGCTCTATAGTTTATTTGGTATTCTTGGACATTTTACTCACTTTTCCTAGTCCAAAGACCCTATTCTTGTGCTACTGCTGGTGTGCTAAAACCAAAAAATGTTCTAGTTAATTTTATTAGCATGCGATTGATCTTAATAGATTTTAACTCAAAATGTTCATGGAGATGAACTTGATGATGCGTATGAGACTCGACTCCAATAGAATGCAAAAGAATGAGATGCATTTCATTCTTTTCGATGAATTATATGTATGGGAAGGATAAGAGTTCTATTCTTCTTAACACAAGAAAACACTCAAAACAATGCAACTTTGAATTTCTGGGATCATGATGATTCCAAACTATGAAGAAGATGTTTTTGAAAATCGAAGTGCACATGGAAAACTAGCTCTTTTTCAAACACACACCAATTTTTTTTTCCTAATGAATGCAAAAATTTCTTTGTTTGATTATCTATGCAAGGATATATGCAAACTTTTATGCTTCTTATCTTTCAAATGGAATGAAAGACATCTATGTTTGACACAAATAAGTACAAGGAAAAAATAACTCAAACCAAACGCACTGAAAATGATGATAACTAAAAGAAAACAAGTAGGGGATAACTTGTTCAATCAAGAACTCAGATGCAAAAGAGAAATAAGAAAAGCACTCATGAAAATCCCAAACAATGAGCAACAATAAACAATGTTCAAGACTAGGTTGTGGAAAAAAAGGGAGTCCTAATAATCCAGAAAGGCGAGATGTTTCAATGTAGAAAAAAAGGCTCAATACCAAGCAACCTTTGCAAACCCTAGTTAATGAAAATTCCTAAACAATCAAGAAATCTAAAACCTTTGCAAGATGAAAATCATACAAACTCAAAGGTAAGATGAACCGAGGGATCCTGTTAACCCAAGGGAATCACAAATAGGAGAATATTGCAAACTCAAAGAGGAAATATAAATGAGTGATAATTGTCAAATTCTCAAGCCAAACAAAGTCAAAGACAAACAGGGAGTCTTTGGAGAAAAATATCCTCAAAATATGGATGAGAAAAGGCATGAAGAAAGAGGCCAAAAATCCTAAAAGGGGAGATTGGCACCCCTGTTCTCAAGGAGACAGAGCACTAGTTAGGGGAATGGCGCCCTATATGAGGCTCTGGGGGAGCGCTAGTCAACTAATGGCACCCTCTAGCAGGCCTTTGGGGAGTTCCAATCAGGTCTGTGGCGCCCTGGTGTGAACTGCAGGGAAGGGCCAGTTTTCTGAAAAGTCCAAAAAATGGTATTCAAAGGCTCAAACTCAGCAGAGACTCAATTAATGGCTTTGTGATCTCTTAAGTGAATAAGAGGGAAGGGGAAATAGATTAGAATCAATTGGGAAACAAGATCTAATGATATGAAAATGAGTTAGATGATCCAAGGAAAGACTAGTCAAATTCCTCCCCAGTGGAGTCTCCGATTTCTATTATGGAATATTTCATTTGCAGACATATGAGACCTACCTTGGATTACTAGATCCCTATACCATGACAAAACCACTACAAGTGGACACTAACATCCCTTTAAACTCATTTTAACCAATCAAAAAGAGAGAGGGAGAAAGATCATGATGTACCTTTTTACGAAGTTTGTCCTCACTGCTTCTAATCTGTGAGCTTGATCTTCAAACCCCCCAATGCAACTTGATACCTGCAATGGGAAGCAAAGAGAAACAAATATCTCCTACTCTATTTGATTAGGTAAAGCAAATTCATCTACGAAGATTAAAACAATAGTAGAAAATCATATGCAAGAATACACAAGCTTGAAGGAAATAGGCCAAGTATATTCAATGAGAAACAAAAAAAGAATACTTATAGACCATGATTGATGTTATAGCAACCTCTCCAAGCTCTCCTCATCCAACCCCTTGCACAGATATACCAATATCAAAATGATGATACTATGACTGATTACTTCCCCCTTCACCTTGGAAATGCCTTCAATATATAGGCTTGAGAGGCAGAACCACCATGAGAAAATGAATGATATGGTTGAGGATATGTATCCTTGAGGTTTGGATCAGATACTAAGGTGAATACATAGCATGAGGGTCGAACATAACCAACCCCATCTTGAGAGAGCTGGCCCATAATATAAGGTGGAGGATCCCCCTTTTCCCTCAACAAGAATGGTGCTCGCCTAGAGTAAGAGATAAAGCACAATCCTAACAGTGGATCTACTCTAAAATGGAAAAGGGGGCACCATGGCCCTCCCCTAGCATGGCCAAGGGGGCGCCACCCTTCATAAATGCCCCCAAAAAGGTAGATTTTTCCAAGAAAAATGTGTGTTTTGACCTTGAAACGATGGGTTTCTTCCTCCAATATGGATTAGGGGTCATGGTCAACTGTTTTCATGGTGTCAAGGGGTGGAAACACCTAAAAAAGTGAATTTGACACTTGGGAAGGTGCATACGACACTTGCGATAGTGCATGCCACACTTACCGAGGTGCATATGTCACTTTGTGACACTTGCGACAGTTAGGGTGCGAAACAAAAATGTGACATTTTGGTGTGTAATAGGGGTGAGTTCATAGTGCAAGGAGGTGAGGGGAAACCTTTCCATGGTATGATTATGTTGTGTGGATGGAAATAATTGTGGAAGGAAGTCATAGTATGGTTGCACCAATAGGTTTGAAGTGTCACACTCTAACATTGTGGAGGATCTCCTTAACAAGATCGATCGATGGAATAAGTAGTTAGGTAAGGATGGAAACTTGCCTTAGTCTTTTGAGTTGGATAAAGTGACATATATGTGGATAGAAAATACTAAGTTCAAGCATGAGGATGCATGCTGACAGATTGGGTGCGACGGTTGGATTAGATATCTAACCAGTTTGAGATGTGGGGGTCGACATTGCGGAGAGACATGAAAGAGTTGGTTGAAGTATGGGCATGATATAAAGATCGCATGAGTTCAACACTTAGGAATTTTTTTGAATTTAAGTGGGAAACAATCAATTATAGCATGCATGGAAATACACAACAAAAACAAACAACAACAAGGAAACAACATCACAACGAGAGACTACAATAGAGTTGGGTGAATTTCATCCTTGGAGTTGGGTGAAGTGACCATATTGACTCAAGAAATAGATCGTACAGAGTTGGGTGTAGTACACTTTGGTTGGTTTATGGAAACTCGGGGTTTCCACTTCGTAGGGAAACTTGGGGTTTCTAATTCGAAAGGAAACTTGGGGTTTCCACTTTGAAAGAATTTGATGTTTCCAATAGACTTTGCAGCGTATGGAGGCATGAGTTTGAGAAAAAGGCTCGGAGGAAACAAACTTCTGTGGATGTTTCTGAGGGAAAAAAAATTGGATTGGAGGAGGATGTAAGGCCTGGGGCATCAAGTTCAGGTATGCACACTTTTACGACAGATCGAAACGAAAGGAATCAGGAAAGTAGGATGCTCAGTGCCTTTGAAGAAAATAAGTCTTCATATATGGGGAGAGTTGGGGTTCCCTGGGCGTGTGACTCACCAAGGGGTGACTCCACCCAAAATACCTTATGACACAAGTCAAATGATAGACAATTTGATGAAGGATTGAGGGAAATACTTGAGCGCTCCACCAAATGGACGAATCGGCTAAGGAATGAGGAGGGTGCACCTAGACAAGTCGGTTCCACTTGGATAAGCATCACACTTACCAAATGACTGGTCGGTGGAATGAATGGGGGCATCGGGCAAGAGTTTAGTGGGTTGACCAGAAGACAAAAAAAGGTATTCGGTGAGTTGGTTGGGCAAGTTGCCTGAATGTACCCACATGAAGAGTCAACCCAACCTTGCGAAGGGGCATGACTTCATGAACCGATGGGTCGGCTCACCCATGGGAATAGAGACACGATGATTAGAAAGGATCAGTGCTTGTTGGCACAGGGGCAGACCCAGGGTTCAATGCTTCAACAATGCACCAACAAAACCCTAACTATCGACCCTTTCGACAACACCTGCGAAGCAGATGAAGTCTCACCCGAGGTAGAGGTAGGGGTGGTTGCAAGACTCAGGTGTTTGCAACCTTAGCTAGGACATAGATATGTGATTATAACACTTAGAAAACAATTTATCATAGATCATTCATCAGTATTTAACCCTCATGGCACTCTACAGATGGTACCGAGCACCACAACATTCACTTAGATCTAGGTTAAGTTAGCACTTAGAAACAACAAAATAGTTCTAGCACTCAACACTTTCATATATGTCAGATCTACATCCATACATCTAAGAAGCACAAAGCAAAGTAGATCTATCTAATTATATCATAGAAAAGCACATAGCATAATTATATCAAAGAACAACACATGGAAAGAGACAAACACATTAGGTCGAAGCACAGAGCAGAACACATAGGTTTACCGTGGTTCACCCCCACCCTGGGGCTACGTCCACAAAGTCTTCTTCTTATTTATTATCTTTGGTCAATCTGATTACAACACATAGCTCAAACTTGTACTACACATAGGAGAGGAGATCTGCGTGCACCTCGCTAGATCCTCCTTCCCCGAGTAGATCTATCACAGAGCCTTCTTACAATCCCTGCACTCAACACTTACAACACTTGCACTCAGTTCTGCAAGTCAGTCACACAGTATACACAAATCCTTTTCTAGAACTTAGCTTCTTTGCCTCTCTTACACTACCTAGCTACTTATTTATACTTTAAAAAATAGGCCTAAACATGGGTAAACCCATGGGTTGACATCCCATACCCATTACCTTATCCCCAAAACCCAAAAAGGAACCAAGAAAGGGGTCTAGCTTCCACGATCTCCGCTTTGCGTTGTGCTCTATCTTTGACAAGCTGTTGAAGTTCCAAAAACAGTCAAACATGGCCAAGTGTTTCCTC
Organism: Picea sitchensis; assembly: GCA_010110895.2. Lineage (NCBI taxonomy): Eukaryota > Viridiplantae > Streptophyta > Pinopsida > Pinales > Pinaceae > Picea > Picea sitchensis. The sequence continues at coordinate 15,028 of SNQJ01S0191005.1, read as the reverse complement.
AAAACTTGGTCAAGGGCCAACAGACCCCCAACACTCACCTGTGACTCATCCTGAGTCACTTACATTTGGGTAAAGTTGCCTCAAAGGTCTTGAGCTTGGCTTGAGCTTATTCAACTTGTCTCTCTGCTACGACTTCCTACTCAATGAACTCCTGAACAACCGCTTCGCTAATAGGCCCTTCCATTTGATGCTCGACTGTAACAACTACTTGTTCCAGTAATGTTCCTTGGCCTTCAATTTCTTCAAACAATATATAGGCCTCCTCCTGGCTCGGTTGGAGTTTCTGGGTGACTTCCATCACTCTGTTCTGTAGGGTAAGAACAAGTTGTTGGGTATTTTTCTATTCCTGGGATCTCTTCATCCTCTCGATAAGTGACATGAGCTTGAGTTGTGCCTGTACTATATCTGCGTGCTCTGGGTCTTGAGTTGGGAATCCAATTTCTTCATCTCTGGGTCTTCAGATAGTTTCTCATATATTTGCGCACTTTTGTTACTTAGTTGTTTGCATCTTGCAACAAGTTTTCTAATCCTCTCGACTGCACTCTGAGCGTCCAATTTTCACTGGTCACGTACTTCTTGCGGAGTCTGTGGTATGGTCTGAAGTTCTAATTCCATGACCCTTTGTTGAAGCTGCTGAATAACTTCAACCAACTTCATCACTTGATGCTCTATGGGCTCTTCGGCCTTTTTCTCTAAGCCGGTCACAAAGCGAAATGATCTGTTGACTGCTTCTTCAATTCCAATTTTCTTTGTGAGTAGCTGCTCTTTCTCTTTTTGGAACCTCGCTTGGTCTTCTTCAAATTTTGCGTGGAGAGCATTCTTCTCTTGTTGCATTGCTTGACGTTGCTCAATAATTTATTCCTATTCCTTCTTGACGTCCTGGGTGGCCTGCGCTTTTTCTTCCTAAGCAAGTCGAAGGCGTACTTCGATTGTATCAACAATCTTGTAGAGTTGGACCGATTCATCTCCTTCTTCTGTTGTTCCTTCTGGTAGAGGCATAGTAGAGATTGCTCGACGAGACTGGAGTGTCTGCTGTACTCCTTGGGGCATGATCTCAATCTGGCTATACATTTATTCCTGCTTCTCTTCCTGCTTCTCTATTATTTCCTTTGAAGCATCATTGACCGCTGCAACAATGAAATCAAAGTCATCCAATGTGAGGGAAATTCGCATCTTAGTTAAAGGGGTTATTGGTTTCTTTCTGGAGGAAGACTTCAGAGGTGAAACCTTACTTTTCTTGAATGAGTCTGCTTCGTCCCTCGGTGGCGGTACTTTGACTTGCTGTCGCTAAGATTTTACACCTTTTTCGTCATCACCTTCTTTGTCTGGCATAATGGAAGCCGTCCTTACCGATTTTCTATCTATATCCTGAACCTCTTCAGGCTTCTTCATCTCCTTTGTCTTCTTTGTTCTACTGAGCCCAGGTGTATCTTGTGAAACTTCTGGGCTGTCGATGTCTGAAATTTTTGCGGGGTCTGCTGAAACAAGGAGGTTCGTCGACCACTCCTTGGTGATCTATTCTAGGTCTTCTTCTGTTACCTTATAGTAGGACTGGAGCTATTCTTGGTGCTCATTAGCACGTGGGGTGCAACGTCCCTCGGCTGTCATCCCACTGGTCGGGCAAACGCTACTGTGCGAAACAACATCATTCTCATACTTAATTAATAACATGCATTTAAATCAAATTAA
>SNQJ01S0191004.1:7137-18075 GCA_010110895.2 Picea sitchensis | reverse complement strand
AAAGTTAAAGAATATAAACGTTTTAGCAGGCACTAAGCTACCACACAACACTTGTTTGACTACTACTTTAAGTCAAATTATGTAAATATATTTGTGACACTTATAAAAATTTTAGAAATATAATATGTATTATAATTTAAAGTATTTATTATAATATTGATATTTTAATTTTTTTAACTTATTAAAATTATGATAATGAATGCTTATTATAAAAAAAAAAAAATCATATTAAAAATAAAAGTTGATTTTAATAAATTAACCATTATCATAATAATTTTTTTAGGATAAATTATAGTTTTTTTCAAAATCTAATAAACAAAAAATGTTTTTATTTTTTATTTTTATTCACGATAAATTCATTTTTGTTTTAAACTTTAATAAACAAAAAATGATTTTCTTTTTTAAAAGTCTAACAAAAAAGATTTCACAAATGTTAACCCTACCACCACCATCATATAAATACAAAATAAGATTTTATAATTATTAAAAAAAATAGAAATATTTAGAAGTATTCTAAATAATAAATAACAAGTATATAAATAAAAATTATGATATAAAGTTTTTATTTTCTTTTAAAATGTTTTTTTCTTTAAAAAACATATTTCTTTATAAAATGATATTTTTTTAATTGGTTTTTTTAAGTTATTTATTCTATATTATATTATTTAAATTATATTATATTATATTACTTATTGCTTTGAAAATGTCAAAAAATATTGTGTATTTTGGAGTTGGGGTCGTTTGAAGCTAATTTATGTTGTATTCTCCGCCATAAGGGTGACTTATGAAGTTGGATGTAGTCCACTTGCATTGAAATTTAGTTATTGACGGCTTGTTTGTTTTCCATTGCCTTCTTAGGAGCACTTTCACATTAAATCAAAAGTTCGGTAGTATTTGGTCTTCCATGACCTTGATGACATTGTCTTTGGGATCCAAGTTTTCATCTGGGCGTCAATATCTCTATCTGGAGTCAAAATTCTTTCTAAAGAATGTCCTCCTCCATTATTTTCATCTCTTCATGAATTGGAGATGGGGTGTGGATGGTGAAATTATTTGCTTCCATTAGTGCTTCCTGTTGAGCTCGAAGAAGAGACAGTATTCTCCACTAGTTCCTCCCTCTACTCATTGTCCCCCTCTGAACCAAGCCCCACCTATTCCACTATCTCAAACCATGGGTTTCCACCTTTGGAATTTTTCCTATGGTTTTTCGAGTCTTAAATTTCTGGGCCTGTTTTAAGGCCCTAAACAACAAAAAATATAATATTCAAATAAATCAAATATTTATTTATATTCCAAAACATTATGTTCAAACAAAACAACCATTTTTTTCTATTTGTTTCAAATTAACAATTTATTTTGGTTTGAAGTTTTATTGAGGCAAATCAAAATCTTACATAAAACAACAATATCATTTAAATTATTTTGTGTTGTTATTCTTCACACATAATTTAAATACAATTAAGATATTGGTATTCTATTCAATATATCTTTAATACAAAATTGAAATACAGTTTCAACACATATTTAATATAACATTGAAACACAACTTTAGTGTAATAGTGCAACTTCAATGTTATAGAACAAGTACACCCCCAGACGATAACATAAAACATGGTTTGGGACGAACGAAACATGTACTCCTCAGCTAGACCTTTCCGACGAGGTATATAACACAACATGTCTTGGGAGGAACACAATATGTACTCCTCAGCTAGACCTTTCCGACGAGGTCTAGAACGCCCCAAACGAAGATCATATGAAAAAGTTACGCACTTGGAAAGTTGACTTATCAACAACCCCCATTGGGGCCCGCAAACCTTTTGGCGTTTCATCTTCCGTGGTTAGGGTTTTGGATTTTCTTTATGTTAAAAATGCCTCTAGAGCCTCATTGTAAACATCATCATCTTCTTGCGAATGAGAGTAGCCATCACATTTCTTCTCAGAGATAAGATGCCGCCATTCTAGTGAGTCATCCAATCTGTAATTTTACAGTTTCTATACATTTTCTCATTAATTAAAATTATGCATTACAGTATCTCTTTGTTTATTTCAATATTTATATGTATCTCACAATATCTCTATATATTTGATTGTTATATATTCTCCTCCATTTCATTCCGAAAATAAATCTTGATTAGTGGTATCAAAGCAAGCTGCTCATTGTCATTTTCTAGTGCATGTCCTCGACGAGGTCAGGGTACAGAGAGTTGGGTCTCGAGCTAGTTTCCCTTAAGGAAAACGTCTCTCGTCAGCCCAAGCAGCCTCCCATGGCAGAAGAAAAGAGAGACATAGGAGCAGAAGATCCCATCAAGTTATTGCTCACGGAATCCCTCACGCAACAGAGGAACGAGATGTTGGAGAATTTTTCCCAAATCCTTCAAGGACTGTCGACAATAAAAGGCACGTCTTCATTAAGCAGTCGCTTTGGAGACTTTACCCCATTCAAGGTACAAGTTAATTTTGATATTCCTCCATTTGAAGGTCAAATTGATGCAGATGCTTTGGAAAAATGGTTAAAATTTCTTGAAGGTTATTTCTCTGTTTACAATTTTTCCGACAGAGAAAGGATCACCTTTGCACTCCTTAAGGCTCTCCCCCATGTCAAACATTGGTGGGAAACTTACTGGGAGAAAAGTTCCACAAAGGAGTCTAGAATATTTGGGGTCGAGCCCACTTGGGATTTCTTTATGGATTTGGTCAAGGAGAAATATTACCCTGTGGGAAACTATGATGACAAATACATGAGATAGACCACGCTGCATCAAAAGCGATACCAAAAGGTGCTAGAGTTCACAAATACCTTCCATACCTTGTGCACCAAGCTGGGTATTAAATACTATGAGCGACATCTGGTTCTGAAATACCGCGGGGTTCTACACAGGTACATCCAAACCTAAATGGAGTTTTTCGACATCTCATCACTAGGAGCCACTTATAGATATGCTATCAAAATTGAGCATTAATTTAAGCAGCAGAACAAGCGAGAATTTGTGTCTGCAAATCTGCAACAACCAAAGTATGGTAAAGGCATCCCTAACTCACAAAATACTCAACCTCAAGACAACCAGTCCAAGCCATAGAAAAAGAAAGGTAACGGGAAGATGAAGAAGGAAATTGGGAAGTGGTGCGACTTCCACAAAATCTCTTGGCACAACACCGATGAATGTTGCTCAAAACAGTCATTGGTGGACAAGCTCAAAGAAACAGAGCTGAGCCCTGACTTAGATTACAATTTAGACAATAATGAAAGGAGACAGATAATTGATGCAGATCACACTACTACTGTCACGACCGCAAAAATACAACCAGAAGAACCAAAGGGTCCTGAGAAGGGGGAGCGCCTTTTCCATTCAAAGATGTGGGTGAAGGGGACACCATTGCATTTTATTGTTGATAACATAATCCATAAGAACCTCATTTCAATAGAGGTCTTCAAGCATTTGGATTTGCCGACAAAACAAAACCTGCATCCATACAACATAGGATGGCTCTGCCAGGGACGCTATCTTTGTGTCAGTTAGCAGTGTCGCCTATCATACAACATCAAGTCCTTCAAGGATGAGGTACTATGTAATGTTTCCCCACTAGAAGTATGTGATGTTTTGTTAGGACAACCTTATATGTGGAGATGTAATGTTGTTTATGAGTCTTAACCTCGTAGCATCATTTTTACTCTAGGGGTTCATCCCTACAGGATACCAAAGGTAGTTCTAACCACTGTACTGATAAAACAATGCCAAAAAGTGATCTCTCATACTACAAATTTTAGCCTCTTCACAACCTGGTAAAAAGAGAAGGACTCTGCAACCACTGCAACCACTGCAACCTCGACCCAAGACCCTTCTATCCAACAAAATCATATCAACAATATCGTAGAAGAGCACTAAGATATTCCTACCGCACCTACAGGGATGCGTCTAAGTTATGATAAATTTCTTCTTGTTCTTCATGCTACATCTTCACCGATAGAGTCCTCCCACACTCAGGTAGATCATGCAACCATATTGGTTAAGCGTATCCAAACCCTCCAACAACAGGTTCATAACATCCTTCCACAAGCTAGGAAGGACAACTTCTTCAGCAAGGCAAACAACTCACCAATGTTCAAATTCAACAAAATATTTCCCAAGGACTTGACGTAATGGAGACCATTGCTTCCTAAGGGGGGAGGATTGATCCAAATGGAAATTGGTTGCCACCCACCTATTCCACTGGCTCAAACCAGGGATTTCCACCTTGGCAAATTTTCTACAGTTTTTTGGGTCTTGAACTTTCGGGGCGATTTTGAGGCCCTAAATGACGATTTTTTGGCATGCCAATGCCCAGACCATAGCAAAAGGCATGGTATGTGATGAATGTAATATGTAATCCTCGGATAAACCTTTTTGACGAGGTATAGAATGCCCCAAATGAATATTGTATGAAAAAGTTACGCCCTTGGGAAGTTGATGTATCAACTACCCCCATAGAGGCCCCCAAACCTTTTGGTGTTTCATCTTCCAGGGTTAGGGTTTTGGATATTCTTTATGTTAAAAAGGCCTCTAGAGCCTCCTTGTGAACATCATCATATTCTTGTGAATGAGCATAGCCATCACATCTCTTCTCAAAGATAAGTTTCCACCATTCTAGCAAGTCATTCACTCTGTAATTTATAGTTTCTATACATTCTCTCATTAATAAAAAATGTGCATTAATGTATCTATTTGTTTATTGCAACATTTATGTGTATCTCAAAATATCTCTATATATTTCATTTCTATCTCTCATCCTTCATTTCGTTCCCAAAATAAATCTTGATCAATGGTATCAGAGCAGGCTACTCATTGTCCTTTCTTAGTGCATGTCTCCGATGAGGTTAGGATATAGAGAGTTGGGTCTCGAGCTAGCTTCCCTTGAGGACAAATTATCTTGTCATCCCAAGAGGCCTCCCATGGCAGAAGAAAAGAGATACGCGGGAGGAAAATATCCCATCAATATGTTACTCGTGGAAGCCCTCACGCAACAAAGGAATGAGATGTTGGAGAATTTTGCCCAAATCCTTCAATGATTGCCAAAAATAATAATATGGGCTTCTTCTTCAAGAATTATATTTGGAGACGCTAACCCATTCAAGGTGAAAGTTAGTTTTAATATTCCCATATTCAAAGTTCAAATCGATGTGTATGCTTTGGAAAAATGGTTAAATTTGCTAGAAGGTTATTTCTCTGTTCACAATTTTTCTGATAGAGAAAAGATCATCTTTGCGCTCCTTAATATAATATCCCAAGATTGAGCCCTAATTTTGAATGTAAATATGTTTTGTAGGCTGGTGAGCCAAGTGACTATAAGCTAGGAGGCTTATGTGATGATTATGCCGTGAACCTAGATGCTAAGGCCCATGACCCTATTTTTGTATATGTAAACACTCATATCATTAATAAAATACATCGATTTGTGTAGAAAGACCACGATAAAAGAGTATGGGGGACTAAGCTCCACTAGGAAGAGAAAGGGGGGGATAAGAGTCTAGGAAAGGGGGCTAATCTAGTGGGCTTATCTCCAAGGGAATATTATGATATTATTCCTACAAGACTAAGGTTTGGATATTAATCATCCTATCCTAAGTTCCTTTGGGGAAAGGAACAAACTACAAGTGGAACTCATGAAACTTCACGAGGAAACATTTCTGGTAGGGGACATGCAGATATATTAGGAAAACTCGTCATTTATTGGGGTTTCTCTTCCATTATTTCCATGCTTCCCATGCAATCACGCATGCACGCAGGGAGCCATTACCTCCATTGTTGACCTCTGATCATGGACACACCTCTTAAACCTACAGACATTTGAGATATCCCGTAATTTTCCTGTGAATCACAACGCACTGTACTTTGTCTGAATCCATACCCTGCCTTAACGATTAGCTGTTATTTCCAATGCAGTTGCTTGGCTGAGCATGGCTTGCTGCCATCTTATGTGTCCTTACCCATTTTCTGTTTCTGCCTTCACCTGAGCCAGTTGCTAGTTGACTAGGAGTGGGAGTGAAGAGGAGGGTTTTTAGGCTCATGGATTGAAGAAGAAGGTTGTCAGGCCTGTGAGAAACTCTCTCAAGGTGAGAGAGTTTGTTGGGAAAGATTAAGCAGGTTTTCATGCATGTGAGCAACTCTCTCCAAGTGAGAGAGGTTGTTGGGGAAGTGATTTTCCTGGAGGGAGCTCAATTGCGGATATAGTACTCTGAGAATTATTGTTCGGCCTATTATTGAATGTTAAGTACCATAATAGATCTGAAGATAAATCTCAAAATAAATCCACAATATCAACAATAATAATCCAAACCATTCACCAAAATATTCAACACAAGAAATAGTCAAAACCCTTGAGGTAAGGTAACACCATATATTATTCCTTAAGGAATGAATGCACTCCTTAAGCAATGCTTGATACATTCACAATATTATTCATTATATTCATTACATTTCTTACACTTATTTATATATCTCTCTCTATCTCCTAGGAACCTTCTAGAGAGCCTTCTCACATTTATTACATCTAACTACCATAGTGGGTCTTTATTAATATAGTGGACCTAGTCCACCTTACATTTAATGGCCACATTCTCATATATTAAATGACTTCCACTAATAATACAGAACCACATTCCCATTGGGTACCTCGTTAGGTACCCCATATTAACTCCCTAGGTATACTACATTCCATCCCCCTTCAGATGTTTCATCCTCGAAACACGAGAATAAAGCATACAATATGACTGACTAAACAATGTAGCCAACTGGTACCAAGTACGACCATCCATCCATCCCAATGGAAGTCGAACATGATGTCAATCTATTGCCTCACCACCCTAATATTGATCTGCATTATGTCAGTGTTGCCATGGTATTAGTTCTCTAGCCTGATGTCTTCCTGTAGTGCTAGTAGGCCTCCATGCACCTCTTGATTGGTTTCCTTTCTGGTTCCCTACTGTTGCATAAATATGTTTATGCACATGCCCTTTCCTTGATGACTGTTGTTTCTCTATATGATGTGGATGGCGATATACAACAAATGTGGGAATTTGTTCTTTTTTCTTCAAATCTACAACACATTGTGCCTTTGAGTCAATAACCTCCTTGGCTTCTTGATTGTGTCCTTCCTGTGGTTTTTCTTCATTTCCTTCTATAGACTCTACCTCTGATTAAACTTTGGACTCGACAATAACTTCTTTGCTGGCCTCCGTAGGCCTATCTTTCTTACTAAGAGACACATCCTCCAATGCGATTTTCTTTTTCTTGTACCACAACTTCAAAAAATTCTTTTGCACATTAATATTAATGGAACCCATTGATTCTATCCAAGGATATCCCAAAACAATATATAAATCATCCATATCTGTAGCATGAAAATATGAATGCAACACATATTTATCCATAGTGATCTTCAAATATTTAAAAAATTGAACATGTTTATCAACAACTTGTGTGCTATGAATATTCTTTGTAGGAAATTGCAATATATTAACCAACTGAACATTGATAAAATTTTGTTGGCAACTAGGGTTAATAGAAACGATGACATTTTCTTTATGAATACAACCATGAACATGTAATATAGATTTTCCACATGAAAATAAACCCTTGGTGTTCTCTTTATCCTTACACTTCGTATGAGACCACTCGTCTAAAAGAAAATTTTCCATTCATTCCTCAGAAAGTGACATCCACTCCCAAAAGTCAAATGATGTCCACCATGTGTGAGCATCTTCTCTCAAACAAAGATGTAGGCAAAATTTCCACTGCTCTTTCCATTCTGACTTGTGAGACTTTAAGAAGTCTTCAATACTAGGACAACCATATTTTCCTGTAAAATACATCTTGTTTGGAAAACGTATTCAACAAAAACTAGGGTTTAAAAATAAATTACTGCAAAAAATCACGGCTTTTTCCAGAAAAACCCTGAAAAACCGTTGAATTTAAAATGCTCATAACTTTACTTCCTGGACTCCGTTTCGACCAATTTTTTTTTTTAAATTAGGTATTTTTTTGAAATACTTAGCCATTTCTTGAAATCTCTTTCACGGATCGTCGAGTTGGCGGGTTCACAAAATATCCAATTCCTAATCCTTGTTTCTCATGTCCACCATCTTCTTACTTCTTTCCAAGTATGCAATAATTGAGGTTTAATGCTAACAACTCACCATGCAACAACTGTAAAAATTTTCATTAATGGGTAAAATCCTTGAGGAGATAGTCACACTGACTATCCCTACACAACTTGTCCAGAAACATGCAGAAAAGATCTTGCCAGGTAATGTGATATCTATTACAAATTTCAATATATTAGAGAAAACGAGTCCTACCGACAATTTCCCTATCCCATACTTAGCCACTTTTTCGATTTTGGGTTCCCGGATAGGCGGGATCACGATTGCTCTTCCATTGTTCGGTGACCTACAAACAACAAACGAAATTCCGTGATATACAAACTGACCACTGTACTGCCTCATCATGCCCTCCTCTGTTTTACGTGTTTTTCACTCAAAATTTTCAAGACATACAATTTGACCCTTAGGCCCTCACCTCTCCTAACTATCCCTTGTGACCCTATTTTGAAGCTCATCTGACTACTTTTCATATTTGGCCATTCCTTACTTTCTCTTCCCGACCCCGCCACCTTCACACTTGTTTATAATAANTATATATATATATAAGTCTTATTTAAAATAAAACATTATCATGGATTCTCGGGCAAGTGGTCTCTATATTGCACTTCCATTTTTTTGTGACCTGCAAACAACACTCAGACTTCCGCGATATAGAAATTTACTTTCGGACTCCCACATCATTCCCTCTTCTGTGTTACATATTTTGCGCTCGAAATTTCTAAGACATACCATTTGATTGTCGGGGCCTCACATCTCCCGTGGAACCCTTGTCACCCTATTTTGAAGCTCGTCCGATCACTTTCCATACTTGACCATTTCTTGGAATCTCTTTTGTGGATCGTCGGGTTGGTGGGTTTAGGAAATATACAATTCCTAATCGTTGTTTCATGTGCCCACCACTTTCGCACTTCTTTCCAAGTATGCAATAACTGAGGTTTAACGATAACAACTCATCATGCAACAACTGTAAAGAATGTCATTAATGAGCAAAAGGCTCGAGGAGATAGTCACACTATCCCTATAAAAATTGTCTATAAACATGCAGAAAAGATCTTTCCAGGTAATGGGATATCTATTACAAATTTCAATATATTAGCACTTCTTTTCCCTCCTCTATACTTAACCAAATTACTATTTATTTTTCCCCTCTACTTTCTCTTTCTGGTTACTTAGTCGTTTTTTTGAAAATGTCTAACTACATGGGTTGGTAGACTCACGGGTTCACATTTGCAGTCATGCTTTTATATCGTGACTCCAATCGACTGCTTCCCCATTCCATACCTAACCACTTTTTCAATCACAGATTCTCGGGCAGGCGGGTTTGGATTGCACTTCCATTGCTTCGTGACCTGCAAACAACACTCAGACTTTCGAGATATACAAATTGACTACCAAACTCCCACATCATTCCCTCTTCCATGTTACACATTTTGCACTCAAACATTCTGAGGCATACAATTTGACCATCAGGGCCTCATGTCTCATGGGGAACCCTTTTCACCCTATTTTGAAGCTCGTCTATCCGATTTCCATACTTATCCATTTATTCGAATCTCTTTTGTGGATCATCGGGTTGGCGGGTCATGAAATATCCAATTCTTGATCATTGTTTCCTGTGTCTGCCACCTTCACACTTCTTTCCAAGTATGCAATAACTGAGGTTTAATTCTACCAGCTCACCGCTCAACAACTGTAAAGATTGTCATCAATGAGTAAAATCCTCGAGGAGACAGTTACACTGGATATCCCCACACAACTTGTCCAGAAACATACAAAATAGATCTTTCCAGGTAATGGGATATCTATCACAAATTTCAATATATTAGAGAAAACGAGTCCGACTGATCGTTTCCCTATTCCATACTCAACCACTTTTTTGATTGCAGGTTCCTGGACATCCGGGCTCAAGATTGTTCTTCCATTTTTCGGGGACCTGCAGACATCACCCAAAATTTGGAAATATACAAACTGACTGTTTGACTTCCCCATCATGCCCTCCTCTATTTTACACATTTTGCACTCAAAATTTTCGAGACATACAATTTGACCCTCGGGCCCTCACCTCTCTTGAGTATCCATTGTAACCTTATTTTGAATCCCATCCGACCGCTTTTCATACTTGGCCATTTGGACCAATAAGACAAGATGGAAACCTTCCTAATAGGGTGCATAGAAAGTTCGAGTCATTCGCAACAAGATAGAGGAGAAGTAGAAGTAATACTATGTCTAGTTTAGGTCAACGTCCGTCAGTGTTTTTGTAATAAAGCATATGTCGGTATAAGTAATAATGAAAATGCCTAATTTTTATGTAAGAGTCAGTATGTCAATAAATCCTGCAGGAAATTTCTCTTGCATATCTGATTGCGTAGAGAATCACAGAAGGAAAAGCAACATCTTCTATTTTTGAAGATTGACATTGTTTGTTTAAGAATACACTCAAAGAAATAATACGATTGAGGAAGTTTTTGTGTAGCCTCTGTTCTCTAATTCTGTTTTTGTGTATCTTGCATTCTCAAAGATACAAAGACACCCTCACACTCAGATTAATTGGTATCATAGCGTGTTATGTCCGTGGGACCAAAAACTTCATCCACCAGGTTCAAATTTTTTTATGCTGAGAGAAAAAATGTAAGGGTCGTTTTCGTGTTGTTGTTCAATAGGACGAAAAGAGAGACTGGGCACCAAAGGGAATGGTGCACATCTCTATTTGGATACTGATCATTTAATTCTTTAGTCAAGGGGCTGCCAGCGTGTGGATCTTCGAACCAAAATGACCACCACCAAGGAAGGAACGAAGA
>SNQJ01S0191002.1:0-18036 GCA_010110895.2 Picea sitchensis | reverse complement strand
AAGGTCTATAATTCAAATATGTCAACAACATTTATTGCTTGGAGATATTTTGGAGTAATTATTACATTTCAACAACTAAGACTACAAAATAGGGCTATTTGGATGGTTATACAACAACGTTAAAGTCTCTATAATGTAATGGACATCTTTTCACAATCAAGTGTAGATATGGTGAACATTCATGCCTAAATCATTTTTCTAGCTTTTAAATCAGTGCCACACTATCTAAGAGCCCAACGCATTTCCTATTGGCTTGTATAAATAATCCATAAAGAATCCACTAGTATGACTACTTACATATTGGAGTATACTTTTCATTTTTTTCTTACTTTCCATATTGAAGTGTTCTAAGAAATCTGATAACTTGGATCAATTTGAGTTATTGGAACCTCAATCAATCTCTCATCAAATAAGAATCTGTAAGCGACGAGATTTTGGATGATCTTGTTTCAAGAGTGAATATACAAACCGATGTTTTTGAGCAAGTGTGAGTTGAATGTAACAACAAGAACTACTACATAATTGGAGGAAAAATGGACGTGTTTTACTTGAGACTGATAAAATCAATAGTACTATTGGATTTTACTTGCATTTTTTGTTTTTGTTTTTTAAATCTATGACGTTCATCTCATGAAACAAACTTTATTGCATTGGAGGCTTTGGGTGATCGAAATTTTTTATAGCTCTTGTAAAACATGCAGGGGCTATAATAGAAAGAGATGTTTAATAAAAACAACTAAAACACATTGTAGAGAGTATGGACACATTGAAGGTAGTAGCTTGATAAGTTATTCATTATATGTCTTTATATTGCAGATTGTTTTTGTAAATGTTTATATGTTAAATGTTGAAGAAAAATAATGTATTCTTTTTTCTTTATGGATAATTTCTACATACACAACAAATTGAGAATAAGTTAAGAAGGGAAAAAGTAGACATAAGATGTAGATTTTAATAAGGGTCTAGGGTAGGATTTAGTGTTTAAGGGGTTTAAGGTTTAGGGGTACATGGTGTAAGGGGTTAAAGATTAAGAATTTAGTTGTTTAAGGGTTAAGAAGGCTAGATTAAGGCTGAGTGGTTAAGGGGTTAGGGGTTAATAGGTTAGGGTTTAATGTAGGTTTGGTGGGTTTAGGTCCTAGGGGATTTAGAGGTTAATGTGTTTTAGGGAGTAGGGGTTAGGGATTAAGGGGTTAATAATTTAGGGGTTTAGGGGATAAGGGGTTAATGGTTAAGAGTTTAGGGTAGAAGGATTTAGGGACTAGGGGTGAAAGGTTTAAGGGCTTAAAAGGAATGAGGTTAAGGTGTTAAGGATAAGGGGGATAGGGTTTGAGTGGTTAGGGAATAGGAATTAAAGGGTTAGGGATCAAAGGGATATATAATATCTCAACCACTTATAAACCGTGGTATCCAAGTTGTGGGAAAGTTTCCATGGACATAAAAGTTGTGGCCACCAAGTGAAATCAAGGAAGAATATAACATAATGATGGAGAAGAAATAAGAATAGGTTATGTTTGTTGGCTTTGACTATGTATCCAACAAATTTTCTGTCTTTCTACATGTCAACAAAAGTAACATTTTTTCTATATTTTTTCAACACATTCATAAACATCTTGATAAAATGCACAAGCTTCATCATTGATTTGTTGTCTTTGTTCTCTCTCTCACCTAAGTTGATTGCTCCATATAGAATACCAACTCCTAAGTGCCCCTAACCCTTGTATGACCAATAACCTGTTAACTCCTAATCCCTTATCTCTTGACCACTTATAAACACCTAAATCATTAAGTACCCTAGCCTTGACCCCTAATTACCCCTTAAACCCTAACCCCTACATCACTAATGTGTTAACCCGTGATCCCTCATCTCTAAACCCCTTATAAATTAAACCATAGTCTCCAATTTGGTTCGGGGGAAGCTTCCACGCACTTAACACTTGTGGTCTCGAAATGAAATCAAGAAAGAATATGTCATCATGATGACGGTGAAATAAGAATATGTTGTTTTTCTTGGTTGTGACTATATATCTCACAAAGTGTCTCTCTTTCTACATGTCAAGAAAGGTAACATTTTTCCTATATTTTTTCAACATATTCATAAAGATATTGATAAATTGCAAAAGCTTCATCATTGATTTTTTTTCTTTGCTTCTCTCTCTCGCCGACTAAGCTAGCTACTCCATACAAAATACCAACTCCTAAGTACCACTCACCCTTTGATGACCAATAATTTGTTAACTCCTAATACCTTGTCCCTTGACCCCTTATAAACCCCTAAATTATTAATTACAACTATCCTTGACCCCTAATTACCCCAAATTAAACCCTAACCCTTTAAAAAATAACCCCTAACCCTTGGAACACTAATGCGTTAACCCCAAATCCCTCAACTTTGAGTCCCTTATAAATTAAATCGTGGTATCCAAGTTGGGTTGGGGAAAATTTTCTTCCACTTAAAACTTGTGGTCTCCAAGTGAAATCAATAAAGAGTATGACATAATGATGAAGGAGAAATAAGAATATGTTATTTTTGCTAGTTGTGACTATATATCTCACAAAGTATCTCTCTTTCTATATCTCAAAAAAAGTAACAATTTTCCTATAATTTTTCAACATATGCATAAGCATCTTGATAAATTGCACAAGATTGATCATTGATTTGTTATCTTTGTTTCTCTCTCTCACTTAAGGTGTATTTTTCTTTGTCTTTGTTGTATTTGTTTTGCTATATTATATTTGTAAATGTTTGTATCATTTTAATATTTTTTATATACACTAATATTACTTCATTGTTTGTAATTATAAAGAAACGACACCCTAGGGAACTGCCCATGGAGGAGGACGTGGTTGTATAAGAACGTGTTTAGGAACATGCAGAAAATATTGAAGATCAATTTACTGATGAAGAAGAAGATGATGTTAATAACACAATTGAAGAAGATGGGAGAAATATCTTGATCGAGGAGACAATTAATATTGTTGGAATAGATGATGATGAGGACCCACTTGATGGTGTTTTTGATATACATGTACTTGATAAAGCAAGACAACCTCTTCATGAATGATCCAAAATAAGTCTTCTCTCTACTATATTGTTGTTGGTGAACTTAAAGGTTATGAATGGTTTGTCAAAAACTTGTCTAACAGAACTCCTAAGGTATGTAACATATTTTGTCACATTTAGTACATGATGATAATGATATTTTATTTCCTGTATTTTTGTTGTTAGTTGATCATCTATAAAATATGGATGATTAATATTCTCTACATTAACTAGTATTGATTGTTTATCTTGTAGATTTTTAGGTGAAGTTTTGTTACCACCGTCAAATGTTTTATGTTGCACAAACCAAGATTTACATGTCATTATGAAATATATTGGAATGGAACATCAATCTATTCATGCATTTCCTAATGATCATATTCTATATTATGAAGAACATGCAATGAAAAAAGAATGCTTGAAATTTCAAATTAGTAAATATCGAACCGATCTAGTAACAAAAAAGGTGTCTAGCACGGTTCTTTTTTATATTCCCATAATTCCATGTTTGTAACGATTGTTCGGGTGAAAAAACATAGCATTGTTTATGGATTACTATGCAAAGAAAATAAGTAAATATGGTGTTCTTCAAATGTCTGTAAATGGATCTGCATTTAAGAATATAGAGGAAATATGGCCACATTTTAAATTCGAACCTCATAATCTTAGGCTTTAATTGGTAGTTGATGGTATCATTCCATTTGGAGAAATCATATCTACTTACTGAGTGTGACTTTTTTTTGTTATCAACAATAACATCCCTTCATGGATGTCAATAAAGAGGGAGCACATCATTTTGGCGATGATTGTTCGAGGTATTTGTTTAGAATAATATTGTTTAACACAATAAATTCTCATTTGTGTTGTTTGTTTCATAACTGTGTCTTGTATTTTTTTGTTTACTCATATATGTTCAATTATCTCTTATAAGTATGTTTGATATTTTTTTATTTATTCATATATGTTGTAATTATGTATTGTATGTTCAACCAATTAGGTAAGTACAAAGTCAAAGATATGAATGTATACATCGAACGTCTTAATGACGAGTTACTAGAGTTATGGAAGGGAAATACTAGAATCCCCTTCATTATAGAATAAATTAATTTCATTCATTAATTAATTAATTAGTCCTATTTCCCTCACCCACCTAAAAGCAATACTAGAATCGCTACTAGGTGTCCTCATATTCCCTTACACAAATTAATGACTTACCCCCATACTAATTTACTAGTTGAGTTTAGTTTAGAAAGTTCTTAAATGCTAGATACCTTACTAAGTTAGTCTTTCTACTTTTTCCTTATGTTTCTCTTTCTTTTTATGTTCCCGCTTTTTCCTAGTTTCCTAATTCTTTTAAATTTTCCTCTTTCCCTTTTCAATTAAAACTCAAATTGGCAAGTGTAGAAAATTACCCTTTTTCCCCTTTTTCTTTTTAATTAATAAATTTTTAATTAGCATATGTAACAAAACAATTATTTCCCCTTTTTCCCCATTTTTAAATTTTATCTCCCAAAAGTTTTTTATAAATTAATTGAATTTCTTACGCCCTTATTGTCACATGATTAATGATGATTATCATTATTATGTATTTATTTTTATTTTTATTTTTATATAAATATATATATTTTTTATCACAAGTATCACTTAGACCTAGAGTTTATTTTCCTAGGCTTGAGGACATTTTATTAGTGAAATTGTTTTAAAACTTTCTCATCACATTTTTCGCTCTAAGGCCATATGGGTTTATTCATTTATTATTTAACAACGCGACATTACCTTCAGGACGCACTAGGTGCTCTAAGGGTGCCACTCACCTCATTATGTTTCCCTTGCGCGATGTGTCCTTCAGGACGCACTTCGCGCTCCAATGGTGCCACTCACCTTATTATGTTTTTCTAGTGCAATGTGCCCTTCAGGACACACTCCGTGCTCCAAGTGTCCCACTCGCCTCTTGAGTGACGTGGTAGACATCAAAACCCCTCGATTCAATACTCTACTAGGTGATCCTGTGGGAGACTAAGGGCCTCTAAGGAATAAGGCCCCTACGTTATTGGGTACCCCTTAGAATCATCATGAGTGACTATCGCAGTGTGCCCTCATGACATCATGGGTCTGCTCAAACTAGGTAGTTGTTAACCTACAGTTCGAACCATGACGGGAGTGCTAGTAGGCTCTGGCAGGTCTGCTATCCACACCTATCCTTCAACGTCTCTGGTAGTCGTGCATGACCCCTTTACTCCACATGTGAGTCTAGTCGGCAAGCTATCATCAACCTGCATCATCAATGAATCATGTAAGAAAAAAATCCATAATCATAGTTCATCTAATCAGATGCACATATGTCATTTATATACAACAATACAACCCCAATAGTCCACTCCCTGACAATATCCGGAGTCCAAGGGTTTCATCGATGCCTCAGCATGCTCGAGGTCCAAATCTTGCACACTCAGGAGAACCGAGTCAATAGCACCTATCTAAGTTAATAAAAAAAATAACATATAATCACATCCATAATGACTCCTAATCATAATCAATGGCCAATAGTATAATAATTTGGATAACTTGCAAGCAAGTGTCCTCTTGGTCTAAACTTCATACCGAAGTTTCACAGTAAAAGAGTGTCGGAAAAAAATGTGTATCACAGTATAATAATTCTCTCTATCAGACAAAAAGAAAAGGAACTATGTGTCCTCCTAATTCTCTCTATGTGTCCTCCTAGGTCGTCGAGTGCGGACTATAGTTGTCCCACTGGACCTTCAAATCATCTATTGTTCGATGTTGTAGCGGTCGAATGTGATGATCTAGGATGTGGTTCATCTCATCCATGAGCACACCCTCATCCGACACCCGCAAGGTGCTCAAGTCAAAACATGTGTAGGATCACTAATCATAATGTCTCAAAAAGAGACATCAAAGACATCGTTCATTTGCCTCAAGAATTAGGCAAGGCTAGTCAACAGGCCACATGCCTCTCTTTCTCACAATGTCGTAGGATCCCATGAACCTAAGAGATAGTTTTGCTCCTTTTCCAAACTTGATCGATTTCTTATGCGGTTTCAGTCGAAAAAATATTTGATCGCCACATCGTAACCATGGTTGACACAATGCGTCTTGACATAAATATTATTCTAATAATGAAATTCCTTGATCCTTTTTCTTAGTTTGCATTTAATATTCCATTTCTTGGATCGCTTCGAGTCTGATTAGAATGTGGACCAGGGGTCAAAATTTAGCCGAAAAATGAAAGTGTTTAGAATTGCTTCAAAATGGACATAGATGTAGGCCTCATTGTCACGAACCTAATGCACTTATAATGGGTTCAAATGGACATCAAATGAGTGATATATCATGTTATTTTCAAAGGATATTGGATGAGTGAGAGAACAAGCTTGAAGGAGGAAAATGGCATGAAGCCTATCTTCTTCATTTGTTGGCCAAATGAGGTGCCAAAAAAGACGATATAGGGGTTTATGGATGTTCTGAATCCATTGGCATTATTTCCAAATCCATTTGGAGACTTATTTTGTATGTTTTTCTACTTTGAATTTTCAGAGAGCTCTAGGGAGCTTCAGGCCACCATTGAAGGAGGCCATGCTCAGATGAGCCCAAGTCTATTTTCAGTGACTCAATAGTCATTCTTGACTAATTTTTTTTCTCTGAAAACATTGGTACGGTTTTCATAGGAATTTGAGGACTTTTATAGGTGTTTTTTCCACAAGGAAGCTCAAGGAAACTCAAGGCCACCAGTAGAAGAGGTCATGCCCGGATGAGCCATGGTCCGTTT
Organism: Picea sitchensis; assembly: GCA_010110895.2. Taxonomy (NCBI): domain Eukaryota; kingdom Viridiplantae; phylum Streptophyta; class Pinopsida; order Pinales; family Pinaceae; genus Picea; species Picea sitchensis. The sequence continues at coordinate 11,209 of SNQJ01S0191002.1, read as the reverse complement.
TCAGAGACCTAATAGTCACTTTTTGGGTTTTTATGTATTTTGAACCGAATGGTATAGTAAATAAATGAATTGGAGTTAAGAAGAAACTAGTAAAAGAATCTTTGAAAAATTAATCCCAGAAAACCTAGTCCATTGATGGAGGCTCAAGGAGATGTAGCCGAGTTGGGGGTGAACTCCTTTATCATGTTGTTATTCTTGTGAGTTTGCTGGTTATTATTTCTTGCACTTTATTTTGTTGTTGTATTATTTAAACAAGATATCTAACCTTTAAAAATTCCTCACACATAAACTATTAAAAGAAGCCTAAACTTGACACATAATTTCTCTTGCACAACTAAGACATTGAGCAAGGTCCTGAAATTTATTTTAATGAAGTAGAGGGTACTTGCATAGAAAAAAAAGTCAGCTCCCTATTTTCAGATCACAGTCCCACCAGGACACTATTCTCAAGCTGATCCCAACTCAAAGGCATACGACATAGTCACACATTAAGAAAATTGAAGGTGCCATCTCAATGGTTCTTTGGTAACTGGTTGTTATAAGCGAATTCCACTAGTGGCAAGAATTCTTCCCAATGATTTTGTTGGTTTGTCACGTACATGCGTAACATGTCCTCCAAGGTCTGGTTTGTTTGTTCATTCTACCCATCAGTCTCTGGGTGATATGCAGTACTAAAGTTAAGTTGGGTTCCTAATGCCTCTTGGAAACTAGTCTAAAATCGTCCAGTAAACACCAATCCTCGATCAGATACAATCCTCTTAGGTACACCATGCAGCCTCACAATCTCACTGATGAAAACTCTAGCTATGTCAGGTGCCTCATACGTTGTACACATAGGAATAAATGAGCACTCTTCGTTAGAGTGTCGACTACCGCAAAAATTGAGTCGTGTCTCCTTGTCATTAGTGGAAATCCAACAATGAAATCCATCGAAATAATCTTCCATTTTGATTTTGGAATAGCATGTGCCTGTAGTAATCCTATTGGATGTCTATGTTTAGCCTTTACCTATTGACATTCTATGCATCTAGCCACATAGTTAACTATGTCTTCCTTCGTTCCCTTCCAAAAGAATAAGGGTTTAAGGTCCTCCCTCATCTTCGTGACTCCTCGGTGAGCCATGTACGCTTCTCTATGAGCCTCGTTTAGGATCAAAATCCTCAACACATCATTCGGTGGTATGTAAATTTGATTTTTAAATCTCAGTACTCCATCGTTGTCCAACGTAAATCCTTCAAACATTGGTACCATCATTGTGTTTTGTTCGATAAAATCCTTGACCTCTTTGTACCAGTCATCATCGCACTGTAAAGCTAGAATATTTTCACGTAGATTCAGATGAAGAGGAAACATCGAAAGGATTTGTGATCTCTGACTCAATGTATCCACAACTCAGTTCATTGTTCCCTTTATGTAAGTAATCTCGAAATCGTACTCGCTAATAAATTCCGACCAATGTTGTTGTCATGCGTTCAGGTTGCCTTGCGTAAATATGTGTTGTAGTCCACAATGGTCCATCTTTAGTTCAAAATTTTTTCCACCAAGGTAGTGTCTCCAAAACTTCAGAGCATAAACAATTTCTAACAAGTCCAAATCATGTGTCGCATAGTCCTCCTCATGCCTTCTCAACTTCCTTGAAATGTAAGAAATCACCCGACCGACTCACATCAAGACTCTGCCTAAGCCTTCCTTGAATGTGTCAGTGCACACCAAGAAGTCTGTGTCCATGTCAGGGACATTTAGTATCTGTGTCATTTTCAACAAATCTTTGAGCCTCCGAAATGATTCTACGCATTTCTTGGTCCCGAAAAACTTCTTGTTCTTCTTCTGTAATTACATAATAGGATTTGCTATCTTCGAAAATCTCTTTACGAACCGTCGATAGTATCCTGCTAAACCCATGAAGCTACACACTTACGGGACATTCGTCGGCATAGGTCATTCTATAATAGCCTCAACCTTTGTTGGATCCACAGTAATACCTTCACCGGAGATGACATGCCCTAAGTAGTGAATCTTCTATTCATAAAACGAGCATTTGGAATACTTCCCATACAATTTGTGCTCTCGCTGACACTTTAATACCAAGCACAAGTGCTCGTCATGCTCCTCTTTCAACCAAGAGTATATCAAAATATCATTAATGAATACTTGGATGGACTTGTCCAAGTACTTGTGGAACACCGCGTTCATAAAACTCATAAATACTCTTGGGGCATTTGTCAGTCCGAACGGTAAAATAGTAAAATCGTAATGTCCAAAGATCGTCTTAAAGGAGGTCTTAGGGATGTCATCCCCTTTATAGATAACTAGTGATACCCTGATCGTAAATTGATCCTTGAAAAAACTGTCGCACCCTCCATCTCATCGAACAGATCATCAATCCTTGACAACAGATACTGATTCTTGATCATTGCCTTGTTCAATTGACCGTAGTCAATGTAGAGTCTCCATGAGCCATCCTTCTTTTTTATGAGGATAAAAAGCGCACCCCATGGTGACACACTCGGACGTATAAGTCCTAGGTCCAACAACTCCTTGAGTTGCATTCTCAATTCCTGTAACTTCGGGGTCGACATACGATAAGGCATTCTCGCTATTGGTTTAGTCCCCGATTTTAGGTCTATAGAAAACTCCAATTCCCTCTCTAGTGGCATCCCAGGTAACCACTCCGCGAAGATGTCTGAAAACTCTCTCACCACCAGAAGGTGTTCTAGACCTTCTGCTACTCCCTTTTTCTTTAAAACAAGGATTGCATAAAGCTTACACCCCTTGCACATGCTCTTCCATAGATGCAAGGAAGATATGAACCTCAGGGAAACTCCCTGGTTCTGACCTACAATCATGTGTCTCTCTCCCTCATCATCGACCAAGCTCCACTGTTTTGTCTTACAGTTGAGTATCGCCTCATGTGATTCCAACCTGTCCATACCGATTATGACATCATAAGGTCCAAAGTCATGACTTACAGGTCGGCCCTGGTGAAAAACTCTCCCAGGTTAAGGGTATAGCCTATAACATTTCCTCCAACCTTCTATTTTTCTCCTGAATCCATCTCTATAGATCTTAACTCATCACGTTCGACTGCCTTTACCTTAATCCTTTTTAGCGTTGCACCATAAATGAAACTCTCGGTAGCATCGAGATGTAGAAAATACTAAGGGTCGGGTCAATGACAGTACCTGACATCTCGAGCACAGTTGACTGGTGCTCTACCTTATGGTTATTCATTGCTGCAAGAATCTTATGGGACTAGCCCAAAACTCCCACGGTATTGGGTCTGGTTGATCCAGATGCGTCAGCCCTTTCCTTTGGGCATGAATGCTGGTAATGTGGCACCCCACAATCCAACACACTTTCTTCAGTCCAGTATTCCTAGTACCTGAAGTAGAAACTTAATTCTAACAATAAGGCCAAACTCAAACTCCTTGACCTTAAGTTTCTNGCCCTTTCCTTTGGGCATGAATGCTGGTAATGTGGCACCCCACAATCCAACACACTTTCTTCAGTCCAGTATTCCTAGTACCTGAAGTAGAAACTTAATTCTAACAATAAGGCCAAACTCAAACTCCTTGACCTTAAGTTTCTAGGTAATTTGATGCGGAGAATACCGAAACATCTCTAAAACGAGCCTCGCACTCGGGTATTATAAGACTGCCTTGTCGCAAGGCATCAAACTAATTGAGCTGAAACTCAATGAATTCCTCAGAAAGATACCTCTCCTAGAGCTATCCATCGAACAATTCACATGACACCTCATGGACAACCATGTTCAAAAGTGGCAGGAGCGTCTTCCTCCATAGAAGAGTGCTCCCCTTTAGTTGAAAGACCATGATACGAACCTTCATGCTGGAGGTCATAATCGCGAAGCATGAAGAAAAATTCCTTTCTCTACAACCGTTCCTTGACGACATAGTCATCCACAACACTCATGGGCTCGAGAACTCAACTATCTCGAGTTCTCGGTGGTTGCTAATGGTACTAGCTGGGGCACAGAGTGGACCCTCAGGGGTACATGTGCCCCAGCTTCATCTCAGTACCGATGGTGAATCAAGGCCCTTGACATTACCTAGGAGGGCTTTTCAGACCATCATCATCCCTTACTACAAGCGAATCCATCCCAAGGAATTGTTCTTCCCCTTGGGGGTTTGACTTCGAGGGTACAGGAACTCTCGAGGCATCGTACCCCCTTCCATGGCACCACGTTACGAACCTCTGAGGTGTACTGTAAATGAGATCACCACATGGACATGTTAAAGTTTTTAATTAACATAAGGGTTAATACTCACAGGTTAACTGCAGTGGAAATCCTCGCGATCCATAGTCACAGGGTTGAACCTGCTCTGATACCATATGTAACGACCCCAAATCATTACGACTACAACCGAATAATTTTTTTTTTTTAGAGGAAGGCACGACGACAACAACTGAACCACACAACCTGACGATGAATTGAGGCATGAAGATCAGGCAATAGACAACAACAACTCAATACACTATCACAACGAGCAGCTGGGAGAGACATGAGAAATCAAATATAGAAATGACTACCCACCCAACACAAAAATGAAAATGCCTACAAGACAAAGGACACAGTCCACCATCCCGACACAATAGTCTCGACAACCAGTAACTATAACCTCTATGTGTGCAAAACCAATGCATGAAGGAGTTACAACTCATGCACCATAAACAACTACAATAAAAAACGCCCACAATGGGAGGCACATACCACGACCAATTTATCCTTTGCCTCTAACCATTAGGTCATGCAATGATCCCCTCATCAGGAATCATGTCATCTCTCGGTGATAGGCATGACAAAAACTATGGCACAACAACAAACTAGACCCTCAAAACAAGCTAAAAATCCACGTGCTAGGAGATCAAGTTAACTATCTAACCCATGTCGACTAACCCTATCACCCAAACGACAAGTCAATCAAGACAAATATCACTTTCCTACAACAAAATAATTTCCTTGCACAATAAGATCTTTCTATGCAATTGAAAGATTATTATTACAACAAAATTTTGTTGCGACTATGTCCCAATTCCCAAGTTAGATAAGTATAACTTGCTTTCTCTTAAAACTGGAACTAGTTGCTAACTTTTGTAGTTTCTATCCTTTAAACCCTAAACTGTACACTGAGAAAAAGTGTTTTAGTGCAACTGAACACCCACTTAAACCACAAATAAAAAATCGATTAGAAGGTAAATTCTACGACTTATCAATCCAATAACTCATTGGCATGTAATCCACTGTGACATAATTTGCATCTTAACACTAAAATAAGGATGAGGAAAAACACTTAATCATTGCTTATAATAAGGAGTTGTTGTGACTATATCCATACTATCGACCCTCCCTTTGTTGTCTAAAAGGATAAGCCATTGCTGTGTAAGGAAAAAAATAAAGTATCTCATTGTTGACTAAACTAGCAGTGTACAATTTACAATTATAGCTAAGACTATCAAATCACATCATATAGGTTGTCTATTAACCATTTGAAAATGCTATCTAAAAGGAAGAATGTTTAGCAAAGATAAGGCTGTCCAAATTTGGTCGCAACCATTCAAGGTATGGAGTCACTGTCTAACATACAATAAAATCATAATGAATGCACTCAGAAAAAGGTAAAATCGTGTGAGTTCGCAGAAGGTGAATTTGCAACCAACAATAAAGTCTAGAGTTGTCATTAATGTATGGAAACACAAAACAAACGAAAATCCTTGCATTAAAATATGAAAAAAAAAGGGATCATTGTCATACGATGTTATCCGTCATAATTAATTTAATCGCAATAAAAATGGTAAGAAAAGAATACATTGTTCCACCATCATTATCAGACAAGTAAGGTAATTCAACGCAGTCACAAAATAATTAGTAGGTTGCAAAAATTGAGGATGCCACCCACAATCACGAAATTCTCTATGCAGGTAAGAATTGCCTAAATGTGGTCTCGAGGTGTTAAAACCATCGTCTGTCACAATCTTATATTGTTGAGTCACAATCTTACTATTGTCATTCAAATAATTTTTTCCTACGAAGGAGGATACTGTAACTAAACAAAAATGGTTGCAAACCACCCAGGTAAACGATTATGCATAAAAATCCAGACATTAAGTGATCAACGGAAAGTAAAAGATGTAAGTAATGTTGTAAGAATCGAAAATATAAATTCGCTAACTAACCACTGTAAAAAAAACTAGTTTCCTCAAGTAAAATGGTGGTAAGATCGGGTGGGACTAGGAAGCCCAAAATGCTGCCAGGCGATTGATTGGCTGTAGAATAAGTTGTGTTTGGCCAAAAATGCCTCGTAAAATTCGCCATCAATTATAATAAAACAAAAATAATAAGTGGTTGAAGGTGTGGTTGAAAGAGAGGAAAGACATGGTTGAAAGTGTGCAAATTGTGGTCAGAAATAGTGGCAATGGCTCACCATTAAAAAAAAGGTAAATCTTTATGTAATAAAAGATGAAATTCGCAAGTAAATCAACTGCCAGTCCATAAAAAAAAAAACCTAATCCAGGTGGATATTGGTGGCCACCCACCTTCTCCAACTGGTCCAAAACATGTTTCTGGTAATTTTGGCAATTTACTATTTTTAGCAGTTTTTAACTTCCGAGGCCATTTTGAGGCCCTAAACGACGTTTTTTGAGAAAACGTGGAACAACATGACCAACGTTGCTCACCCAAAAGTTGTATTTCTCGGATAGATATTTCCAATGAGCTATTGAGCGCCCCAAACGGAGATTGTATGCAAAAGTTACACCCCTGGGAAGTTGACATATCAACTACCCCCATCGGGGCCCACAAACCTTTTGGATTTTCATCTTCCGGGGTTAGGGTTTTGGATTTTACTTATGTTAAAAAGGCCCTTAGAGAATCATTGTAATAATCATCTTCTCATGGATGCGAGTACCCGTCACATCTCTTCTCTGAGATAAGCTACCACCATTCTAGCGAGTCTTTCACTCTGTATTTTACAGTCTCTGTACACTTATTTCATTAATAGAAATCGTGTATTACTGTATATCTGTGAATCTTGTTTTATTTACCCTATATCTCTATTATATTGTTGTCTCTCTTGAAATATCTATGTGCATTTCTTTATTATATCTCCGATCTCATTTCGTGCCGAAAATAATCTGGATCAATGGTATCAGAGCAGGCTCCTCTTGATCGTTTTCAGTGCATGTCCTCGACGAAGTCTGAGTATAGAAAGTTGGGTCTCTAGCTTGTATCTCTTGAGGAAAATCGCTCTCACACACCCCAAAAACCCTCAATGACTGAAGAAAATAAAAATGACGGAGAAAACGATCCTATGAGTCTATTGCTTGAGGAAGCTCTCATGCGACACAGGGACGAAATGATGGATATTTTCCCCACATCCTTCAATGCCTCCCGATAGCATCAGGTGCATATTCATCAAGATACCACTTTGGAGGCACCTCGCCTTTCAAGGTACAAGTTAATTTTGATATTCCTGTATTTGAAGGACAGATAGATGCAGATGCCCTAGATAAATGGTTAAATCTGCTAGAAGGTTATTTCTCTGTTCAAAATTTTTTCGACAAGGAAAAGATCACCTTCGCAATCCTTAAGGTTCTCCCCCATGTCAAACATTGGTGGGAAACTTACTAGGATCATAGTTCCAAAGAGGAGTCTGGAATATATGGGGTCGAGCCCACTTGGGATTTTTTTGTCGATGCGATAAAGGAACAATATTACCCTGTTGGCAACTATGAGGACTAGTACATGAGATGGACCACACTGCAGCAAGAGAAGGGCCAAGTAGTTCTGGAGTTCACCAATACCTTCCATACCTTGCGCACCAAGCTGGGTATCAAACAATCTGAGAGACATTTGGTTCCGAAATACCGTGTGGCTCTACACAGATACATCGAGACTGAAATGGATTTTCTGGACATCTCATCACTCGGTGCTGCTTATTGATATGCTGTTAAAATTGAGAAGAAATTTAAGCACTAGAACAAATGGGAATTCGGGTCTGCAAATCTACAACAACCAAAGCATAACAAAGACATCCCTAACAAACAGTCTCATGAAAACCAGTCCAAGACACAGGAAAAGAAGGGTCATGGGAAGACAAAGGACACTAGAAAATGGTGTGATTTCCACAAAAGCCCCTAGGACAACACCGATGAATGTCGCTCAAAATAGTCATTGGTGGTCGAGATCAAAGATAAGGAGTAGAAACTTGATTCAGAATCTGATTCTGAAAAGTATGGTAAAAAATAGATCATCGACGCAGACCTCACTGCTATTGTCCCGACCGCAGCAATTCAACCAGAAGAACCAACAGATCCGGAAGAGGGGGAGCACCTTTTTCATTCACATATGTGGGTGAAGGGGACCCCACTGCATTTTATTGTTGATAGAGGAAGCCAAAAGAACGTCATATTAGTAGAGGCCATCAAACAGTTAGGATTATCGACAACACCACACCTGCAGCTATACAGTATTGGGTGGCTTCGCCAAGGACGAGATCTTTGTGTCAGCCATCAATGTTGATTGTCATATGGCATCCAACCCTTCAAGGATGAGGTATAATGTGATGTTTCCCCACTTGATGTCTGTGATGTTCTCTTGGGCCAAGTATATATGTGGAAATTCCATGCTATCTATGAGTCTTGACCCCGTAGTGTCAATATTACTCTGGGGGGTCATCTCTACAGGATACCAGAGGTAGTTCCAACTACTACCCCACCTAAACAGTCTCGCAAGGTAATATCTCATACTAAAAAATTCATTTTCTCCACAATCTGTTCAAAAGGGGAACAAAAGGATACTGCAACCACTACATCCTTGGCCCAAGCACCTTCTATCCAATAGAAGCAGGTCGACAAGGTTGCAACAAAGAACACAAATTTCTTCTACACATAGTCATCTAAAATATCCAGACTAGTTAAAAAGGTCCAAACCTTCCATCCAAAGGTTCTTGATAGCCTTCAACAAGCTAAGCAACGCCACCTCTCCAGCAAGGCAAGCAAATCACCAAGATTCAAATTTAGCAATCACTTTCCCCTCTCCCCCAGGAACTCAACACAATGGAGATCACTTCTTCCTAAGGAGGGAGGATTGATCTCGGTGGATATTGGTGGCCACCTACCTTCTCCAATTGGCCCAAAACATGTTTCTGGCAATTTTGGTAATTTACTATTTTTAGTAGTTTTTAACTTCTAGGCCCATTTTGAGGCCCTAAATGATGTTTTTTGAGAAGATGGGGAGCAACATGGATTATAGATGGATATTTCTCACCCAAAAGTTGTAGTTCTTGAATAGATATTTCCAACGAGCTATTGAGCACTACAAAGAAAGATCGTATGCAAAAGTTACACCCCTGGGAAGTTGACGTATCAACTACCCCCGTTGGGGCCCACAAACCTTTTGTCTTTTCATCTTCCAGGGTTAGGGTTTTGGATTTTACTTATGTTAAAAATTCCCTTAGAGACTCATTGTAATAATCATCTTCTCACGGATGCGAGTAGCCGTCACATCTTTTCTCAGAGATAAGCTACCACCATTCTAGCGAGTCTTTCACTCTATATTTTACAGTCTCTGTACATTTATTTCATTAATAGAAATCGTGTATTACTCTATATCTGTGACTCTTGTTTCATTTCGGCTATATCTCTGTTATATTGTTGTCTCTCTTGCAATATGTATGTGCATTTATTTATTATATCTCCGATCTCATTTCGAGCCGAAAATAATCTGGATCAGTGGTATCAGATCAGGTTTCTCTTGATAATTTTCAGTGCATGTCCCTGATGAGGTATGAGTATAGCAAGTTGGGTCTCGATCTTGTCTCTCTTGAGGAAAATCTCTCTCGCACACCCAAGAAACCCTCAATGACTAAAGAAAATAAAAATGACAGAGCAAACGATCCTATCAGTCTATTTCTTGAGCAAGCTTTCATGCGACAAAGGGACGAAATGATGGAGAATTTTCCCCACATCCTTCAATGCCTCCTGATAGCATTAGGCGCATCTTCATCAAGAGACCACTTTGGAGGCACCTCTCCTTTCAAGGTACAAGTTAATTTTGATATTCCTCTATTTGAAGGATAGATAGATGCAGATGCCCTAGATAAATGGTTAAATCTGCTAGAAGGTTATTTCTCTGTTCATAATTTTTCCGACAAGGAAAATATCACCTTTGCACTCCTTAAGGCTCTCCCCCATGTCAAACATTGGTGGGAAACTTACTAGGAGCAGAGTTCCACAGAGGATTCTAGAATATATGGGGCCGATCCCACTTAGGATTTTTGTGTGGATGCGATAAAGGAACAATATTACCATGTTGGCAACTATGAGGACTAGTACATGAGATGGACCACACTGCAGCAAGAGAAGGGCCACGCAGTTCCAAATTTCACCAATACCTTCCATACCTTGCGCACCAAGATGGATATCAAAGACTCCGAGTGACATTTGTTTCTGAAATACAGTGGGGCTCTACACAGATACATCCACACTGAAATGGATTTTCTGGATTTTATTTATATGCTGTTAAAATTGAGAAGAAATTTAAGCACCAGAACAAACGGGAATTTGGGTCTGCAAATCTACAACAACCAAAGCATAACAAAGACATCCCTAACAAACAGTCTCGCGAAAACCAGTCCAAGACACAAGAAAAGAAGGGTCACGGGAAGACAAAGAAAGACACTGGAAAATGGTACGATTTCCACAAAATCCCCTGGCACAACACCGATGAATGTCGCTCAAAATAGTCATTGGTGACCGAGATCAAAGACAAGGAGCCGAACCTTGATTCAGAATATGATTATGAAAATAATGGTAAAAAACAGATCATCAACGCAGACCCCACTGCTATTGTCCCGACCGCAACAATTCAACCAGAAGAACCAACAGATCCGGAAGAGGGGGAGCACCTTTTTCATTCACAGATGTGGGTGAAGGGGACCCTGTTGCATTTTATTGTTGATAGCGGAAGCCAAAATAACTTCATCTCAGAAGAGATCGTCAAACAGTTGGGATTATCAACAACACCACACTTGCAGCCATACAACATTGGGTGGCTTCGCCAAGGATGAGATCTTCATGTCAGCCAACAATGTTGATTGTCGTATGGCATCCAACCCTTCAAGGATGAGGTATAATGTGATGTTTCCCCACTCGATGTCTGTGATGTTCTCTTGGGACAACCATATATGTG
>SNQJ01S0191001.1:0-14618 GCA_010110895.2 Picea sitchensis | reverse complement strand
TTGCTATTCGATTATGATTTGGTATTGTTGAAGTGTATTAAGTTGGAATCAAAGTGTTGAAGAAAATAAAAGAATTAATCCGCATAAGAAATCAAGCTCATAATTTAACATCGTATCAGATCTTTGGGTGTGTTAAACATGTTTAAGTGTAGAAGTAGGTACACGTAGATCCAAGATAGCTTGATTAAGTTTCCAGTGTGAGGTCCATGGCATCCTCCATTTCATTTAGGGCCGAGGATAGGCTCGAAGGAGATGCCAACTTCAATGTGTGGAAGCTTCGGATAACAAATATCTTGCAGGAGCATGATCTTGAGCAGTATGTGACCACAGTGGTCTAGGAACCCATGAATAATGCAGGAAGAGAGGCCTTCAGGAAGAGTCAAGAAAATTCCAATAAAATCATCTTTGACTCAGTCAAAGATAGTATAATGCCCGCAATTACTTCGTTAATGACTTCCAAGGATTGTATGGATACCTTGGTGAATATGTATGAGAAATAGGATCCAATTCAGAAGAGGACACTTCAACACAAGATTAAGTATTTGAATATGGAGAAATGTGAATCAGTGGCATATTTATGTTCAAGGATAGCCCAGATCATAGATCAACTACAATGGACGATGATGATTTAGTGCAATCCATTTTTTACGGTCTTCCTTCTTCATGGGAGGCCTTCTTATCCAGTTTAAGTTGGAGAGAGATTCATCCCACATTTGAGAGGTTATGGCATGATTTCCTCCAGGAGGAGAGTCGCGCAACTACCAGGAGTGATCCAACATGTTATCACTCCAAGAAACTCCTTAGGGTTGTAGGCTAAGAATGCTTGGTAACTTAATAATATGGTAGATTTTGTATGCTTGGAACAATAGGATAACTCAATAGATAATGAAAAGGACCACTTCATACATTCGAGTAAGACAATGCTTTTAGAACTCAATGATTAGACAACAAAGTTTGAATGGGATATGAAGAATACTAGTCTAGATAACCAAATACACAATGTGCAGGGTCATACAAGATAGCAAGAAAACCTTTAGTTCAAGTTCATGAGATTAATAAGAAGATAACAATTATTACAAGATGAGCTAAACTGAAATAAAGTACAGAATGATGAAAGTATGAGAAAATTTGTCATTGAAAACAAAAGAGGACTATGATTCTATTATGAATAAAGAGTCTAGTACAATAGCAAAAAAATGTCTCCTAGATTGCCCCCTTTGTCTCTTAGATCCTAAAACAATGGATCTGATATTCTAAAAATAGAAAGTCAAAACTTATTTACAAAATATAAGGAGAGATCCTCAAGATGAGGTCAATCCATATCTAAGAGTAGTAGATTTGATGAAGTGCAGTTTTAGCCTCCCAAGGCTGTTTGATTTGGTCCTCCAAAGATAAAATTCGAATTTGATGATATGTCTTCAAACCCCTGATATTCTGCCTTTGACAAGATGCCAAATGTAGTTGAAAAACCCCCTTTTGACCTTATCCCTCAAGACTAGCCTTTGAATCAGACTTGATAATTCAACAACTGTCTATTTGAAGTGGTTTCAAACCATTCAAACCCAAAAAATCTCGATCTGGGCAAAAATTCGGCTATTCTGGCCGTGACATGCTTTCACCAGCTAATTTACCTGAAAATCTGCTCCTTAGCTAGTGAAAGGCGGAGCTTTCACCAACTAACTAGCAAAATTCAAGACGGGTTAGCTGGTGAAAGCGTAGATTTTTTCAAAATCAAATTTCTCAGTCATGGAGAGTCTTTTTTGCATGCTTTAATAGTCGATTGACATCTAGAAATCCTAATCTTTCCAATGGTTCTTTCAAATCTTCATTTGGAGCCTAGGAAGCTAGTCAAATATTCCCTACAATATTAGGCATCATTCTTTCAAAAATGCAAGTGCATTTTTTATCGCTAACACAATGAAAGAAGAGCACTCATATTTAGCATCAAGATTCAAGGGAAAGAAGAAATCACTTTCTAGAAAGGATCTTAGTGGAATACAAACACCAAAGGTACATTCAAAGCCAAGACTATTGATACATCTAAGATTAAATGCTTTAGTTGTAATAAGTTGGGTCATTTTTCTAAATATTTTTGGTTTAGAAATAAATATCCAAGGAAAGGGAAACATCATGCCTCAACTGCTGAGGATGATGAATCCAAAAGAAATAAGAAAATTCCTTCTAATGAGAAAGAAAATAGAAAATAATATTACTTGGTTTCTTCCTTATCTAGTTCAGTTTCCACAGGGCCAAAAACTTGGTTAATAGATAGTGGTGTGTCAAAGAACATGATAGGGTACAAGGAGATCATCTCAGATTTTGATACAAAATAATTTGAAGAGTAGGTTGAGCTTGGGGATGAAAAATGTTACAATATAGAGGGAGTAGGCTCTATCTCCTTCAGATTGGAATCTGGGGCTAGACTTCATGTTGATGAAGTATTATATGTTCCAGGGCTCAAGAAGAATCTACTATTAGTAGCAACCCTTGAGTACAAGGGATATTGGGTGATCTTCAAGGAAAGGAAGGCACTACTATGGGATAAAGATAGCCACTTAAGTACAACAAAACCCATTGGAACTCACAGTGGAGGACTGTACGTCGTTTCAGGACAGCCAGTTTAGGAATTGGCTCATAATATGACTAGCTCCAGTGAGTTGTACCACAAAAGACTTGGACATCTTCATTACAAATATCTTCCATATCTACAGAACATGGTATGTGGAATTCCCTATATTTCTCTTAGTAAAAATGAAATTTGTAAGGGATGCATGCTAGGTAAAAATATAAAGAAATCATTTCCTAGTAGTGACAACAGATCTCAGGGCATCTTAGATTTGGTTCATTCTGATGTATGTGGTCCCATGTCATGTCCCTCACTCAATGGTTGTTTGTATTATGTCATTTTTATTGATGATTACTCAAGAGAATGTTGGATATATTTTCTTAAAGCTAAAAGTGACACATTTGATAAATTCAAAGAGTATAAATCCTTTATTGAAAAGAAGATAGGGAAACACATCAAAATCCTGAGAACAGACAAAATAACCCTCAACAAAATGGAGTTACAGAGAGGAAAAATAGGAAAATTTGTGAGGCAGTGAAAGTAATGATGTTTGACCAAGATCTACCAAATTCTTTATGGGAAGAAGCTACCTCCACTTTCGTGTATATTCAAAACAGGTGTCCACATGAAATATTGAAGGACAAGACTCCTGAAGAGGTATTCTTAGGGATCAAACCTGAAGTAGGGAATCTAAGGATATTTGGGTGTCATGTGTATATTCATGTCCCTAAGGAAAAGACGACAAAGATGGAACCCTCAAGAAAGAAAGGAGCTTTTGTGGGGTATAGTGAGAAATCCAACTCTTACATGATTTATGTACTAGTTCAGAGGAAAATAGAGGTAAGAAGAGATGTGAATTTCCATGAGGAACCCACATTTAATAAATCCATAGAGCTTCAGTAGGAATCAGAAGTAGTTCATCCAACTTCACCTTCTTCTGAAAATAAAGATTCATATGATCATAGGGAGGAACCTCTTTAAGGGCCAAGTAATGAGCCCCTAGAACCTGCTGAATTGTTAGAAATAAATCTTGAATAACCTCCATCCAAAAGGAAGCCAGGGTGGCTTAAATAAATAGTGTAGGAAGCAGAAAGGATAGCTTATCCCAAAGGAACTTTCAGGGAAAGGAAGAGGCCTCATAGGTTTGGAGGCTATGTTGCACTGATGATCAACATTAGTGATGCTGAACCTTCTTCATTTGAAGAAGAATATAAATTAAAAGTATGGAAGGATTCCATGCTTGAGGAATATAGGTCTATTATAAAGAACAATGTTTGGGACATTGTGTTGAGGCCAAAATACAAATCAATGGTTTATTCCAAATGGATATATAAGATCAAACATGCAGCTGATGGAAGTGTGGAAAAATTCAAAGAAATATTTGTAGCCAGAGGCTTCACTCAAAAAGAAGGAATTGACTATGCAAATACATTTTCCCCTGTAGCCAGGTATACCTCCATTCGAACTATTATTGCTTTAGCTCCCGTTCTTGGTTGTAAGCTACATCAGATGGATGTAAAAACAACATTCTTGAATGGAAATATTGAACAAGAGGTCTTTGAGGAAAAACCAGATGGTTTTGTACTGCATAACAAAGGCACTCATGTATGCAAGCTAAGGAAGGACTTGTATGGTCTTAAGTAGGCTCCCAGAGTTTCGTATGACATGATTGTTGGATTTCTTAAAAGCCCGAGATTTCAGAAAAGTGATGCTGATGAAAATTTGTACTTCAAGGTAAGAGGTAACCAACCTGTTATACTAATCTTGTATGTTGATGATCTCTTTCTAACAAGAGATGAAGGGATAATAGACTGGTGTAAGAGGGAGATAACCTAATAATTTGAGATGAAATACTTAGGATTGATGCATTACTTCCTAGGATTGGAAGTATGGCAAAGACAGAGCGAGATATTTTTGTCACAAGGAAAATACACAGTGGATCTACTAAAGAGGTTTGGTATGATGGATTGCAAATCCATGTCTACTTTGATGGTTACCAAACTGAGGAAGCTGCATGATTCTAATATAGGTTCAAATTTGGTGGATCCCATCATGTATAGGAAGCTGATTGGATCATTGATGTACATGATCCACACTAGGCTAGATATATGATATGCAGTGATTGCAACGAGTCAGTTCATGACCGAACCGAGACAGAGACACTGGGTGGAAGCAAAGCACATCTTGAGATATCTCAGAGGGACCATTACTTATGGTCTGAGATATACATCCAATGGTGGTTTAGTTTTGCATTGGTATGCAGATGTTGTCTAGGTAGGAAGCCCAGTGGATCGGAAGAGTACTTCCAGATACCACTTTAGTTTATGATCTGCTATGATCTCTTGGTCAAGATGGAAGTAGGGATCCATTGCATAGAGTACAACAGAGGCTGAGTAAATTGCAGTAAGTGATGCTAGCAAGGAAGCAGTATGGCTCAGAAAATTGGTTTCTGGGTTGTTTGGAGACAAGCTCAAGATGACGGTGGTTCACTGTGGTAATAAAAGTTGTATAAAATTCACAGAGAACTCGGTATTTCATGACAGGTCAAAACATATTGACATGAGGTACCACTACATCTGAGACTTGGTCCAAAGAAAACCTGTAAAGTTACAATACATAGCCACAAGCGAGAAGGTAACTGATATCTTGACCAAGCCTTTGGCCTCAAGACAATTTTTTTAGCTGAGAGGCAATCTTGGTGTGGCTGAGAATGAATCCCTCGCTAGGAGGGAGTGTTAAATTTGGCAGCATCGATAGTCATTCTCCAATGAGAGGCCATATGTTCCACCCTAAGGTTATCCAAGGAGATTTGGAGAATCAACCAGTCTTGTGACATATTGACAAAATCCAGGTGGAATGTACAACCTCTGTGAGCATAGATAGTCTAGTGCAAAAGTCATTGGGAACGTACAACCTCTATGAGCATAGACAGACTAGTGAAAACATCAGGGGGAACATACAACCTCTGTGAGCCTAGTCAAACCTTGTGAGCCATGAGAAAAAGTCAAGGCATCTAGAAAAAGTTAGGTTGAATATAAAATTCTTATGAGCTAGAAACAAACGATATTCTTAATATTGCAAATGATATAAAGGTATTGATCTAGTGTGTTGACATGTGTAACATTATCCACCATGAAGAGAATTTTGAATTTCCTTGTAATGATTTGAGTTGTAACTGAAGTCTTAAGTCTAGTTGTATTTTATAACTAAAGTGTAATGTTGAGTTGCAACTGAAGTCTTAAGTCTAGTTCTATTTTAGAACTAAAGTGTAATGTTGAGTTTCTCAAGTCTTAAGTCTAGTTCTATTTTAGAACTAAAGTGTAATGTTGAGTTGCAACTGAAGTCTTAAGGCTAGTTCTATTTTTGAACTAAAGTGTAATGTTGAGTTGTAACTGAATTCTCAAGTCTAGTTCTATTTTTGAACTAGAGGATACTAGTCTCAAGTCTAGTTCTATTTTCGAACTAAAGTGTAATGCTGAGTTGTAACTATTCTCAAGCCTAGTTCTAAGTTCGAACTAAAGTATGAAGCTGAGTTATGATTAACTCATGCAAACATGTTACTATTTAGAGTCTCTCCTCTTCTCCTCTTCAGCCTATATAAGCAAAGGTCGACCCCTCTCTTCAATACAGTTTTGATATGTAGGTTAAGGGTGAAGCAATAGAGGCACATATCAGTGATAAAGAGGAAATATACCAAAGAAACATATTAGTGTTTTATATCAACAATAGAGGCAGCATATCAGAGGTGTATTTCAGCAAGGTATTGTAGGTATTTGTCAGGTCAGAGTCATCTTGAAATTATGTTTAAGAGCAGAACATTAATGGTGAATATTTGTAAGAGATCTTACATTATTAATGCAATAAAGGAATATCGTTTACTGGGGTTTTCTCCTTGTACTTGGTTTCCCCAAGGTATATGTGTTGTTGATGTGCATGCTTACTTATATACATATTTATTTATATTCGATTATGATTTGGTATTGTTTAAGTGTATTAAGATGGAATCAAAGTGTTGAAGAAAATAAAAGAATTAATCTGCATAAGAAATCAAGCTCATAATTTAANAAAATGTGAAGAAATGATCTGGGAGGAGGTCACAACACAAGTGTTAGATGCACTCAAAGAAAAGGTCACGCAAGCTCAAACACAAGAAAGGGAACTTGTAAACAATTTCCACACTCCAGTAGGAGCTATTGAGGAAGAACACACAGTCTAGTTGGCTCAGGATGAGCCACATATCAGTGTTGGGGGCCTGTTGGATGAGGGTCCAGTTTTGGGAAAATACCATTTTTGGAAGATAAGAGAATGAAGGAAAAGAAACACGTGCGAGGGAGGCATGTGAGGCGCGCATGCAAGGGATACCTAACGACATTAGGGTTAGTGTTTTTGCGGAATATTTTAATGGTTGATGAGCCAACAATACGTATAAATAGTACCTAGGAGGTCTAGGAGAGGGGTCTTCCCGACTGTAGAGTGAAGAGAGAGATGAAGGTTGTAAATATTGTAGAAGATGCCTTATTTTTGTAAGCTGGTGAGCTTGAGAAGATTCGAGTAACTCTATCCTGAGGATTATATCATAGGTTGAGGAGCCTAGTGCAATCTAGTCATCCTCACAGGGATCGGGAAGCCTGTTGAGATTGTAAGATCCAAAATTGTAAACGTGCGTGACACGATATATTGTTGAGACATAATAAAAGAGCTTGACATCCAAATCTTTATGGGCATATCCTAGGAGGGGGTGAACCACGGTAAAACTTGTGTTATGTGACTGAATGTATGCATATTCATTGTTGTTAATGATTAAATGCTAGAATAATGAATAAAGGAACTAGTTAGATATGATATTCCACATGCATGAGTAAGAACGATTGATCATTGAACATGTAGACTAAATAAATGAAGATTAAAAGGAACAATCGAAAATCCCCACTCATTCTTAGGCTACAAGTGTCTGAGTATTGCAGCCACCCATAGAACTATCTCGGGTGTGACTGCTCAGTGCACCCTATGTACTGCGCTGCCTTCTAGTCTACCAGGAGGGATGATAGTTTTAGAAGGATTGTGTTGGGAGCTTTTCAATTCTGAACATGGGTCAACTTATAACAGTAAGGTGAGGCCAGAGTCGATAAAGTAGTCTAATACCAACAAATGGTTAACCAACATGGGTCCAATGAAATCCACAACCCATTTATGAAATACATGTAAAGTTACTTGGGGAATAAGTGGAATTTCATACTTTCTAGATGGTTTTCCCACCCTCTAAAAGACATCATAGGTCTGACAATATTCCTTTGCAACCTTATGTACTGTAGGCCACCATAATCCTTCACGTAACACCTTTTGTGTTGTAGGATTTCCTACATATTTCCCTCCAGATATACCTTCGTGTGCTTCTTCTAACACCATGGAGCGTTCATGCTCCATCACACATCTTCTCATAATTCCATTTGCACCTAACTTGTATAAATGACCTGCAATCAGCTGATAGTCTACAATGTGCACTACCAATTATTTTTTCTATGTGACAGTAAATTCCTTGGGAACCATTCCTGTGATCAAGAATCCAACAATTTCAGTAAAATAATCATCAACAATTTGAATATAAAATAATTTAGCATCATGAAAATTATCCAACAAGTTCTTTGTCTCCTCTCCATTAGTAATTCTTGACAGATGATTTGGTCCTACATTCATCTTCCCTGGTTTTACTATGATTTCAAAATCATGTTCCTGAAACAATAACAACCATATACATATCCTCCCCCACAACACTAGCTTGTTAACTAGATACTTTAAAGCTGAATGATCTATGAACATATTAAAATCTTGACCCAATAAATAATGTTTGAACTTCTGTAGGGAATATACCATAGCCAAACCTTCCCTTTCTGTAGTATTATAGTTCTTCTCAGACTCAAACAAATTTCTACTAGCAAACGATGTTGGGTGATCGATGTCTCCTTCACCTGGTTGTGCCAAAACTTCTCCAAGTGCAATGGATGAAGCGTCCACATGCACATGAAATTCTTTCATCCAATCTGGAAAGCTAAAAATTTGTGGTGTCACCGTCTTCTCTTTTAGTATGTCCAAGCTCTCTTGGAATTCATTATTCCACTGAAATGTGATGTATTTATTTAGTAAATTCTCCATGGGTGCAGTAATCTTTGCATATCCCTTTATGAATTTCCTGTAGTACCGTATGTGGCCCAATGTTTCTCTAAACTAGCTCACTAACTTTGGCAATGGTAAATTGACAATAACAACAATCTTTGCAGGGTCTACTATCAAGCTATGTTTACATACAATGTGCTCAAGTAGGATGCCAAATTGTGTGTTGAATATAAATTTCTTAATGTTCAATGAGATTTTACATTGCCTACATATTTATAACATTAACCTCAAAATTTCTACATGGTCCTTCAATAAATTGAATATTGTCCAATCATCTAGATAAAATTCTAAAAAAAATGTATAAAATCCTTGAATGCAGCTACTACTACTCTAGAAAATATTGTTGGTGCATTCTTTAAACCAAATGGAATTAATGTGTACTGGTATGACCCCCACTCTGTTGCAAATTTAGTTTTGTACTTGTCCTTTGGAGCAATTCTGATTTGATGGTAACCTAAAAATCCATCTGTGAAGGAGTACACTTCCTGTGCTCCCACGCTATCTAAAACCTCATTTGTAAATGGAGTAGGAAAAGGATCATGCAAGAATGCATCATTTAACTTCCTCAGATCCACACATATCCTAATCCCTCTGGTCTTCTTTTCCTGGACCACCATAGGACTAATCCACTTTGATTCTTCTACAGGCTCTATGATTCTTGATTCTAGAATTCTGTCAATTTCTACCTTCACCTTCTTCTTATATATGGGGTTTAATCTATATGGTCTCTCTCTAACTAGTCTTTCCTCTGGTCTGAGGGGTATCTTCATTTCTTTAAGTTCTCCAACTAACCCTTTCATTTATGAAAATGTGGTTGGGAATAAGTCATTATACTCACTCAGTAATTCAGTTATCTTTTCCATTGTCTCACTCTCCCAGTAATCTCCAATGTTCGCTATATCAAGCTTCTCTTCAGTCCCAATATTGACCTTTTTAATATTCATAGGTTCAGTAAACTCTTCTCATTGTAAATGGGGTCCTTCCAACCCTATTTCTCCTTCCCCTTCTAATATATGTATGTCACGTGGGTTTTCGTCTACTTCGTCATCCTCTGCGACCTGATAATTGTAAACTAATTGTTCAAGTGTTTCTTTTCTGTAATATTTGTCTACTCTAACTATATCTATCCCATACTCTTCAAATATATTACCTTTGATCCTCTATAATTCTATATCCACCCATGGATTCTCATTTTCAAATGCAAAATTCCTAATAAATTTCAGTTGCACTACGCCCCAACTTGCAGTTTCTTTGTGCAGTTCCTACTCCTTGTACCAATTACTTGGTATTCCTTCTAATGTATGAATAAAGTAATGTGTCCATTCCCCTGGTGGTACCAATCTCAAGTTAGTGACACAATAATTTTTGTGTTGTCTTTGGTTCCCTCTTCCATCATGCTTTTGTAAGGGTCTATCCTGATGACTGCTACCAAATCTTATGCACATCAGTCACTTACATTGATACTAGTCCGAAATTACCTCCTTATGTGCACCCCACCATTGTGCAGGTGTGTCCCTTAGTTATATATCCAACACTAATAATATCTGATTATCCAAAACCTTTGATTCGATATATCCAACACTAATAATATTTAACTATCCAAAACCTTGATTCGAACTATGTTAGAAATTTTTCTAAGTTTCCCTCTTCAATAAATGTAGGAAACTATCTTACTTATGTCCTAACCCATATTATCAAGGCCAGAATCAAGACTCTCCTAGTAGAGACTTCTATGCAAATCTTTTCCCATTTTCTACTCCGACATATGATATGACATGTCGTACATTACTCCTCCAATTGAGCACTCCATCTATAGTTGGATTCACATAGTCTTCTTCTCACACAATAGTCCTATAAAACTAGTTCACATCATCCTCTAGAACAAAGTCAGACATAGGTTCTACATATATTTCAAAAACGAGGATCTAAAGGTGCTACCACCCTAAAGTTCCCAGCTTCAAATGTCATCTTTATAGTCTTTAAATTATTTATGGCCTAGTTATCAAATTTCCAATCAATTCCCAATAGTGCTAGAAATGGTATAGACTCTCATCCACCATATCCATTAGTTCAAAAATATACAGGGTGTACACAATTCATCTAGACACACTATTGTATTATTCAATATAACTATGGAAATCGCTCTCTACTGGTTTACTAGATTCACTGATATTGGAATACCCTATTGTAGGTTATCCCATTGCTTCCCAAGTCTTCTTTGGAAAATGTTATCCTGGGATCCCAAGTCTAGGATAATGTTTCCATGTTAAAGTCTCCTATTTCATTCAATATGAACTCTCTACTAGTTATTTTCTTTCTATGGACTTAATTAATCTTCTTTGGTTATGTTCCCACCCCTTCCTCTATGCTATATTTCTCAAGCATACTCTTAAACAAATCCATGGAATTCTTATCATTAAGTAATTTAAAGAGAGATTCCAGTACCCTTTTTAAGTTACTTACTTTCTCTGCTTTCTCTCCTTTGTAAGTATGATAAAAATACCAAGGTATATAAAAAATAGGAGTATCATACCTCTATGCAGTATTTGATGTGGAGGCTACATTCTCTTTCGGGAACTCCTTCTTTGCTTCCTTAAAATTTTCCTTCTCCTTCTTTGAATCAAAATGTTGATGTATTTAGTATTCTTCTGTCCAACATCAGATTCCTTCTTTCCTGGGTCATGTGACCAAGTTTCCCCTGGCTTCTCTTGTCTTCTCTCCTCCTCTATTCACTATATATTGATGTTCCTCCTGTGATTCCTTATTTATATAGAAATACACTGAACATTATAGTTATTTAGATTCATCTTCTCCTAGATCTTCAATAACTTAAAATTTCATGTAATCTGGATCTCCTCACATGACAATACATACATAAAGCAGTTGTTGGTTGAGGACAATATCTAGAATATTGTCCTTGTTGCTGACAATTATGGAATATAATAGGCCTCTTCCTCTCCCATTCTCCTCTCTACCTTTGAATCCTCCTGCTCCCTCAGGATCCATGTTATTATATTGTGGTGCCTGATTATACCACGGAGGTTGCTAAAACTGTGGCATTGCTTAAAATTGTTGCGTATTGCCAAAATGTTGCACAATATGTCCTATCATCAACTCAACTGGCATCCTGTATGCATATGAGGTTCTTTCCTTCATTAAATCTAGAGTTATAAACTTTTTGTCTTCATTTCCCACCGACTTACAAAAGTTATAGAAAGTAATCTTTAGTTTTGTCTTGTACTTCTTCATCATAGGGCAGTGATACAGATCATTCACATGTGTCTTTCATATTCACACCAAGGCCCTCTTGTAGGAAAAGGACTTGGTACCCCTACTCCCAAGTACTAGGAAAATGTCGGACACTCATTCTTGTGATGTCCCTTTGATCTGCACAGGGTACACCACACTCCTTCTATTTTCTCCCTACTTTTATTCTGGTTTAATTGCACTGTCAATTTCTTCAGGTCTTCCTTTAGCTCCTCTATAGCTGGATATGTCTTCTTGTATTGATTCTCCTCTAAATACATCACTTCTTGCAGTGCCTCTGCCTGGGTTTGAAATTTTTGTTGCCTCAATGGATATTTGAAATGTGGTAACAGAGAATTTATAAACAATTGTCTATGTTGCATATTAGAAATGGGATACTTCATTTTACCTTTCAATGTCTTGAACTTATGATCGATGTCCCTTACAGACTCTCTTGTTTTATGTTTAACCTCAATAATCTCATTCATAAAACAATCCTCTGATTTTTTCCTCTGAAACTCTGTGATCAGTGACTGCTTGATCTTTGCTACTGTCCCCGGAGCACCCTGTGGATTGTTTACTACTATATTCATATACCAACCCAACGTGTAGTTTCTGAATGTTATTTCTAGTTGCGATACATTTTTTGCCTCATCAGCGACTCTTTTCGCTTCCCATATTTGTTCACACATAAATAGGTGTTTCTCTGGGTCTTCTGATCCATCCCCATGAAACTATGGTAGTATTATCATTGAATCTACACATGCTATTTTTGAATGTGTTGTACCTGCTTCATGCGGTACTACTATCTGTGTAATGTTGTTCATACTTGAACTCCCACTAGTATTTCTACTGGTACTTCCACTTTTACCACTACCTGCAATGTTGTTGGTACTTCCACTTGTACCCTCAATTCTATTCTGATCTCCTAGATTCCTCTGACTGTCAGTTGTTGGTTCTCTGAAAAAATATTTCTTTATTGATGTGTTAATTGTTCATGGAGTTGTAGGTTCTACACTGATTCAGATCTAGACATGGGTACTTGCTTCCTCATTGGATTTCACTCCTCTAGTCTTTATTTCATATGTGGCACATAGTATTTCTTCATTGTGCTCCACAACACAAATATCCTCTACCTCTTCTTCATCACTCTCCAAGCCTTCCCTCTCGGCTACTACTCTTTTCTTCCTATTGAGCTTATATTGGTAGGGTCTTCCACTACGCGTCATTCCTACCTTCTGCAAGATTTCCTGGATCTCCTCTTGATCCATCATAATGGGATATTTCTCTTTATTGTGCTCCCCTCTATCTATTTCATCTTCCATCTCATACCTTCCTCAATGTTTCCCCTAACTCCCCCATGCAAGCAGGGTAGTTTAGCTATATGATTCCATATTTAATACCCCTTTATCATGCAATAATCGCTTGATCGAAGTGTACAATGACCTAATGTACCTTCCCCTTGGGACCTTAAGAATATCCTGCTCTACTACACTATAATACTACGATGTATCTATTGCAAACTCAGTGATATACCCCACTACAATGCTATCTAGATAGAAATCTACTGCGTGCGCGAATTTTTTATTCACCTTATTCAACTACGCGATATTCTCTCTTGTCCACTCCACTGATCTAACTCTATTTTTTGTATGGGAATATTTCAACCATGCTATCCACTCCTGCAATAGTGTGGGAAACTCTCTAAAGAAACTCTAGTGCATTTCGTTGAATACGTATCCCTCCAAGTATTTTCTTGGATTAAACCAAGGGATTCTATTATCTTTGTGGTAAAACTCTAGTTCCTGAACTATTAACCATATTTCAATCTCCTCTTTCGTGGGGTTCCAACCTAAAACATTCCCCTTTCTTAAATACTCATGCTATATTGCATGATACATCCCTCCCGATCTAATATTCTGAGTTCCAACCGGCAATAGAACCATTTTTGGCTATTATGGGATGACCTAGGTTCTAACTACATGATTACCAAATTCCCTTCGACCATCATCCATTCTAGATACCAGAAGGAAACACAGTGCATAGAGTGCACTGCATAGTCTCACCCGAGATGGCTTCAATTGGTGGGTGCAGGAATCAGATGTCTGCAACCATGGGATGAGATGTGTTTCTCTCTTAGGTCCATTAGATCTACTCAACTGCTAGCCCTCAAATGACCATTGATTATGTTAACCTAGTAGGATCCTAGTGTTGATCAGTGACACACTACTCCAAAAGGATTACATGAACCATTATATCAACATATAACACATGACATCTATTCTTTTACTTTTTTAGGGTCCTAACCTGCACATAGGTAGAACAATATATTCAAGTGTAATAAAGGTCAATATTAATAAGGCCTTGAAATAAAATAGAATAAGTCGAATGTAAGAAGACCTAATAGAAGCTTTCACTTCTAGAAGGATCTTCCTCTAGATGCTTCTTTTGATAGACATATTTAGTATAAATAGGAGTCGAGGGTATGAGAACCCTAGTTTGGAGATTATTGTAATAGAGCTCTGCTCGACTGGAGGTTTCCCCCTCGAAGAGGCCCATGAACATTGCTCTCAGAATCAAAGTGTTATTTCTATTGTTATTGTGGTGATTGTTCTGGTTATATTGTTGTTATTCT